>CABHPP010143629.1:523-10995 GCA_902168425.1 Peromyscus attwateri
AACAAATACATTAGAAATTGAGTTTGACCTTCCTTTTCGTCTCCTTGTGCTGTTGCTCTCCCAAGATTCCTTTGAAAAGATGTTCTGTGTGATTTCAGAGGATATCACTCTACACAGTAGTGACGCCCCACGGAGTAATCAGAGCCAGTGTCCCACACTCCACTCTGCAGATAGAAAACCTTGTGACAACCACAGGTCTCCTCGGGTGAGTCACGCAGCCAGCAATAGAACCCACAACTATGACTTTGTATTGTTTCTCAAAATCAGAGCATCCTCAGAAGCTTTTCACCTTGTTTTTCAACTTTTCTTAGATTTTACAATTATTTGTGTATATGTTATGTATGTGTGTGTGTGTGTGTGTGTGTGTGTGTGTGTTCACATGCCTGTGTGTATGTGAGGACATGTGTGTATGTGTATCTGTCTGTGCATGTGTGTTGAGAGTGCATACGTGTGTGCATTCCTGTGTGTGTGCCTGTGTGTGTGTTGGTGCACTTGTGTATCTGTGTGAACATGCATTCATGCGTGTGTGCATATGTACATTAGTGTAATGGCAGATGTCTCTGTGACACAGCATGCACTTAGAAGTTGAAGGAGAACCTCGGGTGTTGGTCTTCTACCTTGTTGGAGACACGACCCCTTCTTCAGTGCCACATACACCAGGCTAGCTGGCCCATTAGCTGCTGTGGATCTTCCTGTCTCTGCTCCCATCTTGCTATGGGAGCACCAAGGCTACAGACATGTGCTACTGCTCCAAACTTTACATGGGTTCTTGACATCTGAACTCAGAACCTTACAACTCTCCCTTGTGCAATATGTCCTTTACTCACTGAGCCTCTCCCTAGGCCCCTGATTTCAGTTTTGTGATGTTGTTGTCACATTTTCCTAATACACTCTCAAATAAACAGCTTTGTTTTATAGAAATAGCAAATGCAAAATAGTGCTAAAAATAATGTAACTGCTGCTGTTTTGAAATTTATCGCCTAGTCAGTAGGTAGACATAGACATTATCACAACCAAAAAATCAAGACCTTGTAATTAAGTGCTGGGGATAAGACACAGCAAGGTCCCACCTCTCCCTGGAGTTGGACAGGTATTAGGTGTTGGAAAGCACTGCTACAATTACTACTAGTATTAATGATAAATTTACTACTAAGTTTTTATTATAAGCTCTCCTTCTGTTCATTTTTGTACAAATAAGCAAAGATGTTGAAAGATGGGGTAATTCTTTGGCAGCTCTTTGTTCCCTTCTTGTTACCCTGGCTACCTTGAGAAACAATGGCTGTCAGTCACCCAGTTAGTCAGACCACCCAGTACATGTGCACCAGCCATTTGAACACTTCATGGATGTCTTGAGGAAACTTCATGATAACGCCAGCTGCTTGCTCTACCTTCTACAGCTGCAGACCCAGACACATGGATGTTAAGCAATCTGTATTAGACTTTTTGCTACTAGAAACCTTGGTGAATTCTTAGGTGACTCTGCAGCCATTTCCACCAGAGGGAGAACACTTCCCCTGCCCGTGACTGGTGGAAAGGGACAAGGCATGATTGGTGCAAATATAGTCCTTCCTTTGCATAGGACTTTTTCTGTGATGGTGTAAATCTCTGCTCTGGCTCTCTGAAGAGATTCTTAAACTTAATGGGCTGCCTGGGAGACACCCTCCTGTATTGTTTCCTCTGGCACTGTAGTATTAGGTCCAGTAAAAGACTTCTCTAGAGAGGGTCTTTTTGAGTCTGTTTTTAGTAGAGGGGGATGAATGGTAACACAAATTAAAAATCAGCAGAGATAAGGGAAGCAGCAGAATGGCAGAAGCGGCAGCCAAGCAGTTGGCATCCTGAGCCATAGCAGCAATGGAGGAGCCATTTGCTAAATGAAGAGGAAGAGGCCGAGCCAAGCAGTTGGCAGGGTGAGCTGTGGAAGCGGCAGGAGAGGCTGGCTGCAAAGCACATGCAAAAGAGGCAGAGCCCCAGGACTGGCAACTGATAACCACACAAGCAGCAGCAGTGGTGGAAGAGCACTCCTAGCTGCCTCCTTAAAAGCGGCAGCTGCAACTGCAGCCATAGCAACAGGCAGCAACAAAAGCAGTTGGAGAGATCAGCCAGGGAAGGACCAACAGTGGGAAGAGAAAGAGGCAGAGAGCAAAGGATGGAAGACAGATGGCTGTAAAGTGCCGGAGAAGAAAAATTCGGTTACCAGCAGAGTTCCAGATAACGGTCAAAGCCTCAGGCCCAAGAGTCATAACACTGGCTGCTGTCAAGGTCCAAGGAATCTCCTGGTCCCCCCCCACCCCCCGGAAGCTACAGTGTAGTTGCTGCTAAAGGCCAAGGCATCCTGACGACATAAGAGATGGAACATTTGCAGTTAAGAGTCTTGCTGCATAGGCCTGAAGGAGAGCTGTGTAAAGTAGCACCTGCTGCTGCCTCTGCCTGTCATGTAGAGGCTGCCAAAGAGCAGCACTCAAAGTCCTTCTCCTTGCCTACCCACAATTTCTACCCGGGTATGGTTTTCAAATTGACACAAGCCAATTGGTTGGTAACAGGAAGACTGAGCAAATCAATGACAAAAACCGTCAGAAAAAGTCTCAAGGCAGAGATATCTGCACCCACCTAAACTGGATCCCCAGATTCCCCATTGGCCCCAAAGAACAGGGGTGGGAGGACTGGCTCACTAAATGGTCTGTAAAATCCTTCCATTATGATGGTAGTGTACTTTCCTCTGTTTTAGATACAGCTCTCTATGTAGCCCAGGTTTTCTCAAACTTGTGCTCCCTTGTCTCAGTTTCTTGAGTGTACCACCATCCCTACCTCTCTAACACACTCCATTGCCCTTTTCTGGTTTTATCTGAGCATATCAGGACATTATGTACATCTGTTCACTACACACAAAATTCCCTCTTATCTTCCTATCCATTACTTTGATTCCTAAATGTCTTGTGAGGCTTCACTTTATTTATTTATTTATTGCACAGAATTATATCTGACCACGTAGTTCCGATGTATGAGAAATAGCTCTTTGTCATCATTTCTGTCATTACACACATATGTGTGTGTGTGTGTGTGTGTGTGTGTGTGTGTCCCAAAATAATATAAACTAATTAGAGCAGAAGTAAGAACTCAGTGATCTTGGAAAGCTTCAAAGGGCTCAGTACTCCAAGTATGCCAATTAGTTTCTATTGTCAGCTTGACACAGTTTAGAGTCACCTAGGAAAAGGCTACCATGATTGAGGAATTTCCCAGAGCAGACAGGCTTGCAGTCATACCTGAAAAATTTTCTCATTTGATGACTGATATAGGAAAGTCCCACCAACTATGGGCAGTGACATCCCTAGGGAGGAGGAACTGCATTGTATGAGAAAGTTAGCTGAGTGTGAGCCACTGAGTAATCCAGTAAGTCGTGCTCCTCCATAGTCCTTGCCTCTAGACTCCTGCCTGGAGTTCCCTGACCTCTGTCATTATTGGGTTGTGACCTGGAAGTATAAGCCAAATATATATTTTCCTCCTCAAGTTGCTTTTTGTCAGAGTGTTTTATCACAGAAACAGAAAAGTAACTAGAGCATTAATCATCATTCCAGAAAATACACCCAGCATATACTCTACACCACGTTATCTCCCAAGCATTCCTCACAGGTTTCTTCATTTAATCCTGGCAACAACTCGCACAGTATCTTTCATTGCCTTATTTCACATGTGAGATGACTGAGTCCTAAAGACTTTTAGTGACCGTCCCAATGTCCTAAGTCACTCTGACATTGATCTCTGGCGCAGGGCAATTTCTCATCAGCATTCTTGCCTTGCTCAGTTGCCAAAGAGGTAGATGTTGACTCTGAATCAGTACGCAGCACCTGGCTAGAGAACACCGCATGTCTGATGATTCACACTTTTAAATCAAAACAATAAAAACCTTGGCTACACAGCTTCACTTCCCAAGTCCAGCTGGGATGTGGTCACTGTGGCTCCAAAACCCATTGGGGTGATATTTCAGCTTGAATAAGTGTAATTTGCCCAGCCAGTCATCAAAGTTCTTCACGGAGGTCTTGTGATCAACTCTAGTAAGGTGACTGCCAAAAGGTTTGCTCATGCTTTGGCTAGCTGTCCTGCCGCTCTTTGCTCAAAGTGGCATAAGGGAGGGTATGATGCCTTTTTAGCTGCAAACCTAAGCTAAAAAAAGGACTATCTCGCTAAATTACTCAAACTAAAGTCTTAATTCAACTATTATTTACTGACTCCTTACCATGCATCAATCATTTTCAAGTATCTTATGACATCCCATCTTCCCAGTAGCCCTATGAGGTGGGTGTTGCTATATGTGATTTACAGATAGGAAAGTGGATTCAGATGTGCAGAGTAACTTGGCAAAGGTTATCCAGCCTATAGGATGGAAGCCTGATTCCAAGTTCCCTGCCTTTGCATCCAAACTGGAATACTTCAAGCTTTGAGGTGGGTAAAAGGAGTGAGGAAGTAATATAATACCAACAACAATGCTAATGGTTAAAAATATCAATTGTAGTTTACTGAATAACATTACTGAGTCCCCACTGTATGGTAAGCTCACTCTGAAAGCACCTCTTCACTTTACCCTCGTAGCAGTCATAAGTAGACATGAGCATCTCCCCGTGTTATAAAGGAGGGAAACAATATTCAGAAAGGTTTGGTCTTTAGTCTTCAAGGAGATCACCTAGGGAAAGTATGAAGATCAAGCATTGGAAAGTGCAGGTCAGAAGGCCAGCATTGCCAGAAGAACCCAGCCAGCCAGTCGCCATTCTCAATTTTGATCTCCACGTTAGAAGGGTGACTTAGGAAAGTTGCAAGTCAACTCTGAGGTAAGTGATGATATTGTGACTATATGTCTTCCCTGGCCTGGTGGTCAATGTACCCAGGTTTTTCACTCATGCCATTTGGTCCTTCTCATCCCATGTTATTGAGAATAAACTGGAGGACATTCAGGTGCCTTCTTGTATCTTTGAGAAGTCAAGCATTGAGTTATGAGAACGTCCCTTGGTTAGTCAGAGTTCTTAGTCATCCATTCTGGAAGAAGATCAGATACTCTCCCCACCCCCAGCCATGAGAATATCATTCTTCCTTAGGAGAACTATGAGCAGTCATAATCAATCTAGGGAATAGAAATGTCCCTTGGAGTGATTGACAGCAGAGCTGAGCCCAGGCCATCACTTCTTAATGACAATGAACTTGAACTGCATCTTTCAGGAAGAATAGAAGAAATGAGTGGATGTTAGAATGAAGATCAATTTTATATTAAGCTATTCGAATACAAAGTTTAAAGAAATGAGCAGGACCATTCTCTATGTGTTCATGGTTTATTACACTTTTTTCCTTTCCTCTATAGTTGAAACGATGTTGAAGTGATACATAACCACCTTAAAAGAAGCTTCACAAAGGAATATTCACAATCTCTTTTCATTGTACATGGTTCTTACTAATCTTTGCTCATGTATTATCTATTTGTATGCAGTGATAACCAGAGAATAGTGTTTTTATGTGGTCCAGTTTCTCATTAAAATGTCTTCTGAGAACACTGTCCAACATGTGACTTCCTAGGCTTCTCTCCTGTCTTCTTTGCACACATTGTCATCCCTGTTCTAAAAATCTCAGTTTATTCACATCCGTTTTAAAGGGTGGATCAGTCCTTGAATTGGACACATGTAAATTGGTCTATTCTGTTGTGTATTTCCATTAAAGAGAAATATTCACTTCATAGGAAGAAAAAGCAAAAGAAGAAGAAAAGATCAAAACAATAGGTTAAAATGAGTTTTATTCTAGTTTTTTTTTAAAGTTAGGAAAATTGAGGGTGAAGAAATACATACACATAAGCCAACAAGCAACTGTGCTTCTGGGAGCCTTGGCTAGCCTCCAGAAGCTGCTCCCAGGGCAGGCAGCTCTGCCTGTGCCACAGTCCTACTGAGGCTGGATAGAGTACGGAGAAAAGAAATGCCTCGCATACCTTGGCATCTGAGCCATCACCAATACAGGAAATAGGTCTGGGTCACTCAGCTGGTGGAATCATTGCCTTTGCTGGGGAGGCCAAAGGTTCAAGAGCCACATCAGAAATGTGGCAGCTGCCCAAAGCTGACACTTGTTTGCATTGTCATGGAAGGTAGAGAGCAGTGTGCACTGGAAAGGGAACTCTCTCTTATAGCTACAATCAACTCTAGAACATTTTCGTTATTCTCCAAGAAATCCCACCGTCTCCAACCAACACTCTCCAGTCCCCCTGTCATTTCAACTCTAGGAAGCCACTAGTCTGGTTTCTGTCTCTATGGGTTTACTAATTCAGGATGTTTCCTGTAGATGGAATAATGATTCTTTGTAAATATCCTACTATTCACCAACAGAGCCTCACAGAAGACCCTGTGCCTAGTAGGTATTTTAGCAAGGCACTTGTGTTAGGAATGATAGGTGACCTGCTGGGGATGTCTTTCTGTATGCTGTGAATGTGTTGCTCTGATTGATTGATAAATAAAATGCTGATTGGCCAGTAGCCAGGCAGGAAGTATAGTATAGGTAGGATAAGGAGAGAGGAGAATGCTGGGAAGTGGAAGGCTGAATCAGGAGACACTGCCAGCCACCGCCGCCATCAAAAGCAAGATGTAAAGTACCGGTAAGCCACAAGCCACTTGGCAACTTATAGATTAATAGAAATGGGTTAATTTAAGATGTAAGAACTAGATAGCAAAAAGCCTGCCTCAGCCATACAGTTTGTAAGTCTCTGTGTGTTTACTTGGGTCTGAGTGGCTGTGGGCCTGGGCAAGACTGGAGAAAACTCCAACTACAGTGACCATTTTAGGATCAAGATAAGCCATGAGTAGGAAACTGGGCAATCCTTAAAGAAAGCCCTCACTGCCAATACCCTGTGTATAGAAACAATCTCAATATTAGCAGAATGGATGGATGATCTGGGCTTCATGGCCTCTTGTGCTTGCAGTCTATCTGATGATATAATCTGGGCACCATACACTCAACAAATCAGAAATCGATTCCTTAAGAGAATGGAGTTCTCTCATGAGTTGGCACATCACACTGCGTGTTAACAGGCAATAACACTAAAACGCACTAAAGACCATGTAATTTATTCCCAACATGCTGTTATTCTTTCCAAAGCATTAGCTTTGGAGCAGAATGTTTGCTAAATGTTGTCTTTATTTCCAATGCTTGGGGTAAAGACCATATGCAACCAATGACTGAGAGATAATTGGCCACTTTACAGTTCCAACCTCAAATGAACTCCCCCGTCTGGGTTGATTTCCTGGTAAAAAAGATCCTGCTTTAATAAAATGTGAAAGCTGCAAGGAGGACAGAGGTACAGATCCCAGTATGTCTTGTAGATAAATGACCAAGAAGAATATTCTGAAAACCACACTTGAAGACAGAGTTAACAGAAAGCCCAGGAAAAAAAAACCCACTGGTTTAGCATTTAAGTTTAAATGGAAATAACGTGTGTGCCTACAGCCCAAGGTGTGCCAAGGCTTGGAGAGAAATTGGCAAGGGTGAATACCAAGAGTTTTGCGGGATGCTAAGCATTATCATCCTGCTTCTGGCCTAAGCATCTTTGCTTGAAGGACAGGCAAAAGGTGGTCTTCCTAAGGCTTTGTCCCAGTGTCACCATCAAATCCCCATTGCATTTGAGCAGGAAATAGGTTTGTGTCACTCAGCTGGTGGAATCATTGCCTTGGCTGGGGAGGCCAAAGGTTCAAGAGCCACACCAGAAATGTGGCAACTGCCCAAAGCTGATGCTTGTTTGCATTGTCATGGAAGGTGGAGAGCAGTGTGCACTGGAAAGGGAACTCTCTTTCATAGTCACAACAAACTCTGGAACATTTATATTATTTCCCAAGAAATCCCACAATCTCCAACCAACAATCTTTCAGTTGGCTCATTGTCACTGAGCCAGTATTTGGGCTAGCAGTCAAACTACTGCTTTGTCTAGTAGTTGAAGAAATGAATGACTTATCCTCTTAGCTCAAAGGTGGTCTCAGGACAGTGGGTCCCTAGATTGGGAGAAGTGCCTAAGAAGGTCAAGTCTTCCAAAAATCCAGAAGATACTTTTGGTGAGTGGCTCATGCAAAATCTCTTCCTTACATTATCTTCTTGCCCAAGGTCAATCTCAGTCACTTGGTAACTCTGGGTTATGTTCTAAAGTGTAAAAGAGTGCTCTTATTGTCTTAAGCTCACATCTCACACAAGTCCCCTGGCTTTAGGATACGGTCTTCCCAGAAAAGAAAGGAGTGTGTCCTAAAGAGTTCAGTGGGTTATTTAAGAAACACTAGGTAAGATCTACTAGCTGTGCTGAAAATGGAGCTGCAGAACAATGTTAATGAGGGGACACCTTGAACGTGCTCATGACTTATTGGTGATTGGCTACAGGGAAGAAGGAGAGGGTAGAGGAAACAGGATGGTGAGTGCTGTGATGTGGGCATTATAGAGTATGGGCAAGAAGAGCCTGGGGGAGGAGGGGATGAGAAATACTTTCCATGATGAATACAAAGTGTGGTATGGAAGTAAGAGTAGGCAGTGGGCAAGCAGTTAGGAGTTGGCAGTTGTATGAAAGAGGTGACTTGGTTGAGGCTGAGGGACCAGTCTGTGAAATGTAGAGACGTAGAGATGGTTTGATGATTTGGTGTGTCTTGAGGGGTGGTGCCTTTCTAAAGAAGGAGCCAGCCAAGTTGGCAAAGGTCAGCTTCACAGGAGCCTTGTATTGGAAATGAAATAAGACATACCTCATCAGATCCTCTTGGTGACTGAAAGCTGGGGCCCTGAGTTCTAGCTCGGCATTTGTAACTATATAAGGGTTATCTCTTCTGTTTCACATTGGTCAATCTGAAATAAAATCCTGTCCCTATCACCTGACACATACACAGCCTTGGACATCTTGGCCATATGGAGCTTCTTTCTGATTTTTTTTTTCTTCTGTAAAAGGGGGCCAAACATTTATGGGGTTATTTTGAATATTCTCAGTCTCAAACAAGAATGATGCGTGGCATAAACATGTGCTCATAAAATATTTGTGGAATCCAACTGGGTAAAAGAGTGAAAAGGAAATTCTACTGTCTGAAAAACAACCTTCAGCTTTCCAAATGCTAGTAGCTGCCAAAGCAGTCAGGGACACCTGGAAAGAGGAAAAAAGAGATCTGAGCCCCGAAGAAGAGTGACAGGAATCCATGCACCCCAGAACCAGGAAGAAGTAAGCCAGCAAGGCAGATCAAAGTGTAGGTGTGCAGCCTGTGCCAGAACAAGGGTGCCACTGGGTGGAGGGTGGCCAGAAGGGAGGAGGTGACAGTGGCTTTGATCAGAGGGCGCTGCAGGAATGCTCAGCAGCTGGTGACTTCTTCCTGTTATCCTGGTGTCCTACCAGGCACTGAAAGGATTTTTTGGTGTGCTAGGAATGACAGACATGTTCAACAGAAGCATTTAACAAACTTAGAGAATGAAACTCTCTCGACCTGATCAGAATCATGGACAAACCCACAGGGAACACTGTGGTACATGATGAACTACTGATAAATGCAATCTCCCTCAAAATCAAGACTGACAGAATGATGTCTTCTCTTACTATGTCTATTCAAAATGATACCAGCTGAGAGATGGCTCAGCTGCTAAAGGCTAGGCTCACAATCAAGACATCAAAATGGTATCAGAGCTACTAGATAGGACAATTATGAAAGAAACAAACAGTATCTAGATTGGAAAGGAATAATCAAAATGGTCTGTTGTCAGCTAATGTGATCTTGTTTATATAAAAAATAACTGTGAAAATGAAGAGCAAAGGTTGGAAGCTGCCAACTTCTTGATTTCAAACCTTGCTATACACAGATATAGAAATCAGTAAAACCAGCATTGGGTGTCCAGAAGTAAACTATCTTAGTTATAATCAGTTGTTTTTTTTTCTACAAAAGGGGTCAAGAAAATTCAGAGGGAAAAAATACTGCTTTTGGCCAATGGTGCCAGAACACCTGGATCTTCACATGCAAAATAATAAAGTTGGACTCTTACCTATTATCATATATAAAAGTAACTCAGAGTGGATCAATGACCTAAATGTAAGAGCAAAAACTACCAAACCCTCAGAGGAGGTTGGGGAATCTCATGATATTGGATCTGAAAATGATTTCTTAGATATGGCACCCAAAGCACGAGAAAGAAGAGGAAAACTGGATACTCAGCCAAAATTAATAACCCTTGTGCTCCAAAGACGGCCTTAAAGAAAGGGGAAATATAGCCAGGTGGTGGTAGCACACACCTTTAATCCCAGAGCTCAGGAGGCAGAGGAGGCGGATCTTTGCGAGTTCAAGGACAATTTGGTCTACAAAATGAGTTCTAGGACAGCCAGAGCTGTGACACAGAGAAATCCTGTCTCAAAAAAAAGGAGGAGGAGGAGGGAAGGAAGGAAGGAACAGAAGGAAGGAAGGAAGGAAGGAAGGAAGGAAGGAAGGAAGGAAGGAAGGAAGGAAGGAAGGGAG
>CABHPP010143629.1:13285-49581 GCA_902168425.1 Peromyscus attwateri
GAGAGAGAGAGAGAGAGAGAGAGAGAGAGAGAGAGAGAGAGAGAGAGACCCTGTCTTCAAAAGAGATGCACATAAGGGGTAAGAGACTCATAGTGATATCTGAGATCATGAATTAGTAAACTGAGATCATAAAACAGGATTTAGGATCTCAATCCATTTCTGGCTTGCTTTGAATTTTTAAGGTCCTACAGAATGGTCTTACCCAGATCCTTCCAGCCCTCTTACAAACCTAGTCTGGGCCACTCACCATAATGGCCAATCACTCAACAGCCAAAGTCAGTGATGTCTCAGAGAATTCTTGAATTTCTCACCACAGAACTGGGCTGAGGTGTTGGCTCCCAGTTCCTGCTGGGCAGTCCTCAATGAGCTGTGTTATCTGGCGTACTGTTCACATATTTGTTCTCAAGATGCCTTTAATGTCCCCTTAGATGTATAATTCTGTGTACAAAACTCCTGACTCTGTACCCCCAGTGCCTGATTTTACAGATTTTGATTTGTGTTTGAAACTGAGTATTGTGGCTGTTGGCTCTCTTTGCTTCCCAGTACCAAGAAGCAAAAACGTGAGAAAAGTGTTAGGTCCATGAAGACTAGCTCTCACCGAAGAAAGTTTGGATGCATTTGGGGAAAATGCCTCTAAAGCAGATGGATTCCGATTTCATCTGGGCTCAGCAACTAAGGGAAAGGGAGGGCCGAGAGCCAAACGTGCTTGGGATCTTGGCATCTTCCAAATGCTGAAAACCATTTCAGGAGATTTGACTGAGTTTGACAGAATCATACCTTGACTGTGGTCCCACTTTCAACAAAGTCACGAACAGCTACAATGACTCGGGTCTGGAAGAAGCCATTGGCAGGATTGGTTTTTATGGGAAGTGGCACAGTGGTACCTTTTGTCCCTTGGAGTATTGTCCTTGGAGTATTAACTGTGCACAGGGTTATGTTCATGGGGACTTGGAGAAAGAAGCCAAGGGAGGGAATATTTCTTTCCATGTTTTGTGTGACAGAAAGCAGAGGCTAGAGGGTGGTGTCTTATGTCCATTCTAATCTCATTATTTTATACACTCTAGTGTGATGCCAGCAAAGCCTATGTCCTCGAGTACACTCATCCTTTGGTCTTTCCACTAGATTGTTTAGTATCAAAGCAGAACCAAAGGGGGTGTTTAGGTTGAGAGATCATCTCCAGTTGTGAGCCAGCCTCATCTTTCTGCAGTGGGTTCAGTAGAAGCAATAGAAAGACATGAGTAAAGGCGGAGAGAACTGAGTTCCTGCTGAAGTAGGCACACAGCTGCCTAAGAGCATGTACCACTGTCTGCTATTGGCAATTCCCAGAGGCCCTGAATGCACTCTTTGATTTACAAGCGTTACTGGGTGTTTACTATAGTCTGTGCGTCCCACACTGTAAATAAAGCAAACGCATTTCTTTTCCCTCCTGCTATTCACATTCTAATGGATAACATGCCATTTGGAAGATAGAATGTTAAATCGCCGAGGTTGTTGTTTTTCTCTCTGGTCCCGGGGTATCAGACTCAGGGCCTCACACGTGCTAGGCAGGTGCTCTTACATTGACCTACATCCTCTGGTCTGGCCTCAAAGTCCAACATTTTTAGAAGGTCAATTGCTTAGCTGGACAAGAGTACAATTCAGATTTTCTTCCGTATTTCCTTCTCAAAACTTTTACCCCAGTACTCCAAATGTTTCTTCTCTTTTGGTATGAAGTTTAGCATTGACCACTCTACTGCCACTCCAGAAAGCAACCATTGTCTTTATGGTTTGCTTTGGTATCCTGTAATTATGAAATTATCTAAGAAAGGGGAAGATTAGATTATCCTTTTAAAATATTCCCTCCCAAAATGATGAAAAATATAGAAACTATGAAGTACTTACAATAATACAGAACCAAAGATTCCTCTTCAGAATTCTTTTTTGTTTCCTTTATCATTTATGAGTTTGTTCATTTGTGGAGTTTTTTTATTTATAGAGGAAGGTAAATTTGAAAGTAAAAGAGAAATTAGAAGTTGAAGGAAAAACTAACTAGCCGTCTTGGATTTTTTTTCTTCAAGACAGAAAGGTGGCTTCCGACCTCCTTGTTTCCCTTTTTCTGCCCATCAGCATCATATATTAATTCATGGTAGCAGGAAATTTCAGTTCTAGTGGATTCTGACTTAGGTCAAGGGAGGTCCTGCGTGGTATCTAACATGGATATGCCAAGAGACATGACTTTGGAGGCTGTAGTGTAAAGTGTCAGCAAAGTGCTTGTCATGTAAACATGAGGACCTGAGTTTGGATCCTTAGTACTCATGTAACACAGTAGTAGTGGCAGTGTACCCCTGTAATCTCAGTGCTGGGGGACGGGCAGAGATACCAGGACCCCTGCTGCTCACTGGCCAGCTTGTCTAGCCAAACTGAAGAGCTTCAGATTCAGTGAAAGACTATGCCCCAAAGACAATGTGAAGTGTGACTGAGAAAGACACTTGATGTCAAGTTACAGCCTCTACATGTATGCTCACACAAGTACACACACACACACACACACACACACACACACACACACACACAATGACGCAGATTTTTCAATTCCATGTTTCAGTCTTAATTTCAATGCATCTGCATCCCCAGCCGGTCATAGCTGCTCCCATTAATACTCTCCAGCTGTGGGCTTAGCTTCTCCTGTGCTTTTCTGAATGAAAATGGATAATGTACCACGATTCCCCATTCTTGGCTGATTCGTTAACTCCACTTGCCAGACCCAAGACTCAGATGACAGAAGGGTTCCCAAGCAAATTGCTGGTAATTAGGTCTCAGAACTACTGGGGATGCTGATGACCACGGTGTCCAGAATAAATGTGGGCTCAGCTTCCTTCTCACACCTTGTTTCCATACATCCACTCACTCGACAGAACAAAGCTGAATCCCCGGTGATTCTTCATCAGCTGAAGTGTTAACTTACCTGGAATGCTAGCTCCCTTTCTGGAGATCCTAGCTCCAGCGACAGTTCTAATCCTGACATCTTGCTTAGAATAAGCTGCCTGCTGCCCATTAGAGCACTCCTTGTCCAACAATTTAATTCTAATCAACACTTACCACCTACAAGTTATTAGTGTGGTCATTTGCAAAAGCAAGATGGAGACAAGTGAAGATCCGGGGTAGTGAGTATAAGCTGATGCCAACACCTGAGCTATCTCAGTGCATATGTCTATCTCAGTGTCTACCTGGTCGATTTCAATGTACATGCCTCCAGGTAATTCATGCTGAACTACAGCCCAGACTTTACTGTAGACAGCAATGCAATGCTTCTAAGGTCCAGTCATTAAACCCTGACCATCTGTAATCCAATCTTATTCACATCAAGAGGGAGACATTTGGTGTCAATATTGATTAGGGCTACTAGATCTTCTCCAGGTGGATTGGGCCCTAGCTATGGAGATAGACAGACCTGAGCCCAGTCCTCTGGAGGAAGTCAAGACTTTGAAGCCAAGAGTGGCCTAGAGAAGTTCTCTGGGATTAAGAAAAGACCCCATTAATCCCTCTCTTGAAACAATTTAGGATCCAGATCCCCATATTCCTTGCTATAGGCAGAGCACTGCATTGATTTTTAGGTCATTACCATAATGCTGCTTTTCAACAATGCTCCATTTTTCTTTCATCTTTATTCTAATCATGCCTTGCAAGAAAATCTAACACTGAATGTAGAAATGAGTTTGTGGGCAACAAAGAGAGATCTGGGAGAGAAAATAAAACTGAAGCTAAACAGAAACTGTTTAGGGAGCCAAATGGCTCCAGGCAAGTCAGCTTATCCCCACCAGGTGCACAGATGGCTTTTTAATGTCTCCTCTTTCATGTTTAAGGAAGAGAAAAGCTGTCCTGAGCTCATGACTCCGTGTTCAGTACAGAGGATGCTCAACACTTGACCTTTTGATCCACGTCTTAGGCAGAGTACAAGTCCCTGAGTTGGAACCCCGAGAGTCCAGGGGGAAGCCTGTGGTTTGTAGCTTGAGAAACGGCCTGGATCCCTGCCTTTGAAAATACTGTGTCTCTAAGTCAACTTCAAAATAAGAACTGAGATAAACACTAAGTCATTTCTGTCTTGTGTCAAGTGAGTGTTTGCTTCAAACAGAAGCAGAATGGACACAGCAGTGAGATGGTGGGACTTAGGAAATTAAGCATTAGATGTGACTGCCATCTAGTGATGGATCAACACCTGCTGGCAGTCGTGGTTTCGCTACAAAGGTGTATGGTATTGCCCTGAAGCCTATCCGAGCCTTGCAGCTACTAGAGGAAGGTATTGTGATGGTGAAAGGCCCTTCTTTTTACAGGTGAGATGGTAAACCCCATCTCACAGCCCTCTGCTGTAACAATCTTTTATTAAAGAAACAAAACTTCATGGGATGGGTCTGGGGAGATAGATGGCTTAGTGGAAAAGCCCTAACTGCACAAGCATGCGGAGCTGGGTGTGAATCCACACCACTCAGAGATGTGTAAACACTGGGCTTGCATGGCTAACCCCAGAGTTCAGGAGACAGAGAGAAGGGATACACGGAGCAAATGGGGCGGTGGCTAGCTCCAAGCCAGCAAGCTCCAGGTTCAGTAAGAGACCTGGCTTGAATATGTAAGGAGGAGAGTGATTAAGGGCGATACCTCTGGCCTCCAAATAGGACTGCATACACATGTGCATATGTGACCACACCTGTGAGTCACATAAATACCCACAAACACATACAAAAACATTAAAAGGAAAACAAAACCCTTCGTTGGAAGAGTGAAATGGGAATTTCAAATTTTTCTTAAATTAAAATTTTAATATAGTTGGTGTGTGTGTGTGTGTGTGTGTGTGTGTGTGTGTGTGTGTACACATGCCACAGCACATGTGTGGAGGTCACAGGACAACTTATGGGTATAAATTCTCTCTTTTTACCACGTGAATCCTGGGGACTGAACTCAAGTCACCAGGCTTTGCAGCAAGCACCTCTCCTTTTTGAGCCTTCTCATCAGCCTGGGCAATTTCTTTAATATAACCCCATG
Organism: Peromyscus attwateri; assembly: GCA_902168425.1. Lineage (NCBI taxonomy): Eukaryota > Metazoa > Chordata > Mammalia > Rodentia > Cricetidae > Peromyscus > Peromyscus attwateri. The sequence continues at coordinate 18,302 of CABHPP010143629.1, forward strand.
ATCCCTAAGCTGTAGGGATGTATGTTATATCCCAGCTCCCTGCTGTGTCTAGCACAAGCCTTGTCTCTGTATAACAGTCAGCAGAGACCTACTACCAATCACTTCCTCATCCCCACCACATTCACATTCAGGGTAGCTCTAACTGGATACAAGAACGAGAGAAGGCAGATGAGAAATAGAATGATTGAGAGAGAATAGATTGCCTACTTTGGGCCAGCTGCCCTTACCATGTTTCTGGGAAGTAGGAATGCCCTAATAATTAGGGCCTAATGTGAAAGATGAGAAAATTCAAGGATGGAAGTGTTCGGCAACTGGCCAGAGACAACGCAGCCAACTACCATGGTGGAGCTAAAGTCTGAGGCCAATGTGGTTGCTTTCTTTGTACAGGGAGCATATGTGGCCTGGAAGGCACAGTGATATGGTGTTGAGAAGGAGCATGGAGAATGTGATGGTGGAACGTCCTCCCTCAACTCAGGAATGAGCTGGGTCCAACGACACCCTCAGACAGCTTCCTCTGGTGCATGTGCAAGGTCAGGGGAAGCACAGATGGACATGGATGTAAGACCCTGAAACACTGACAAGTCGTAGTAAAATGAGCACACCCCTCTCTGAAGAAAGGTGTGTTTCCCAAAGGGATCCATCTCTGAAGATTAACAAAGGCAGGAAGAAGTGAGGGAGAGAGGAGCTAAGTCCAGCGGTCCCTTTGGTGCACAGAGGAAGGGACACCTGCGATCATGGACAAGATGTAGAATAGACTACTACCTTGAAATTTGCATGAGAGCCATGAAGCTGAAGTCAGTGAAGATGAGCTCGGTTCACTTTCTCCCTTGGCAGCAAAGAAGTGTCTAGCTGTCTTTGCACTTAGATGGTGGATGAAACTTTTGGGAAGTTCAGGTCAATGAACATGCTATGTTTCATTTCAGGTCTGACAGCTACAGCCTTCTACAAGATCTTGTATGTGAATTTTTTCTTCTTGAGCCAGAGAGTAGATGTGGAGTAACTTTGAGGTCTTAGAATGAAATGGGGTCAAACCTTGGCTCTTAAAACAAACAAACAAACAAACAAACACCCTTGAAGCAGATTCTTCCCTCTTCGTTGGATTAGGTTGTGAACAACAAAACAAAACAAAACAAAATCTAGGCTTGTTTGTTTTATAATTTAATGTAACTTGACTGATGCACAGTAGACACTAAGGATCTATATTATGATAGACTGTTTAAAAAAAAGCAAGAATGTTCACAATTCTTCCCTGCTCTTTGTATCTAGGCTTTTTGTACCTTGACTCTGTGCTTTCTCTCACTACCTGGGAAAAATCTATTTCTCTATCTTGATTACAAGCTAGCCTGTTTTTTTTTTTTTCAGCAAATACAATAAAATTATAGCATCATGCCACATTGTAGTCTAACTCCTTAGAGGAGATGCACCCTACCATCCTCTTAGAATTACAATTACCCACAGAACAAAGCTGTGGCCTTTTGAACGTCAGGTAAAGATACTGGCCCTTCTCCTTCATGCCTGCCTTCCAATGCCCTGCATGATGGAGGTGACAGAGATGCAGGTGGGGGAGGAAGTGTCCTAGGAATGAACACCCAGGACCACAGCAGCATCCAGGGAGGAGAGAGTGAGGGCTCAACTTAACAGGAGCTGGACAATTGAGACCTGATGCTGTTGAACCTGACTTTTTAAAGCCCAAATGGAGCCATAGGTCTGAGACTTGCTCACAAGATGATCTAGGGCTAGGAAAGGATCTTAAAGAGGCAGGAGGGAGAAACATAGACATTCAAGTTGACAGTCCTTGACTTGGGCAAATCTCTTACCCTTCTCAGCTTCCTGACCTATATGGTTCAGATAATAACTTCACACACACACACACACACACACACACACACACACACACACACATCACACACACACCTTCTATGTTATGGCTATGAAAGAACTTTCTAAGTTTGGGGATACTGTTGTCCATGAGGTCAATATTCCAGGCACTTTGTTTTTCTCCTTCTTCCTTCTATGGTATTAGATAATGTACACTCAGCTTTTCTGTTTTTTTTTCACTCCAGCTTTCTCATCTACCCAAACAGGGCATGAGTCAGGGGGCTAATGGGAAGATTAAATGAGATGTGAAATTGCTTTTGATTTTGTGAAGCGTTTTATGTTTCCTGCTGGCTGTGTTTTCATAATACCAAATAGATGTGGCATGTCGAATTAAGAGTAAACATTTATATTACACCAATTGCTATCAATAATAATTTGTGATCAGCAACCAGCTCTGTGTATGCGAATCCCAGACTAATGTCTGGGTCCCACTCCCCAGAAAGCCTCATTAAATGGGTCCAGGATGTACCCTGGGAATCATGGGAGATTTTCAAAGCTCCAGGAGATCTGATGGTTCGGCGTGGGGGCGGGGTGGCTGGTTGTTTCCAGTGAGGGGCAGCCAAGGCTGAGTATGTCATTGTTACTCTTTATTCCCTGACAGTTGTTACTTCTGACAGTCCTTATCTGCCACACAACTTTTTTTTTTTTTAATTTGGGTCTGATTATCTGTTTACTCAGGACTTTTTATTTCCAGCTTAATTTTTGTGAGTTTTGATCAGCTCACTTCATGATTTTCATCTTGCCGCATGAAAATGTACCTGCCACCTGAACAATGAAGGTTGGAGAAATCCTTTATTCTGACTGAAAAAGAAAAAAAAACAGCATCATTATGGTGAACTTAAAAGGTTCCCTTGCTACCACTGAAACTATTGTCTTTGATGTTTCATAGTTTGATGGACCTAAGGGGGGTCATGATTATAATTCAGTCATCAATCAGAGTAACCGAAGTCATGTAAAAGGCATTCTCAAAGGCCAAGCAGAGACCCCAAGAAAACAGATCTGTGCCAAGGAAGAGAGGTAGCCAGGGGTTGCCATGGCAAAAGATGATTTCTAGAAGGGGATTAAACTTGCCTAGGAACATACAAGTGACCTCAAGGCTGACTACTGCAAGGCAGCTGTGGAACCACACAGCAAGAAAAAAAAAACAAAACAAAACAAAAAAGCCAGACTTCAGAAAGGAGTCGCTGAAAGCTTGAGGTCAACACCAACGGCACAAAGGCAGACGTGTTCCTAACAGAGCCCTTTCTTGTCGGCTGTCAGCACCTTCTCTTGCAGTCAGGTTTATAGGCAGGGACAGCGGGCTTCTATCCTTTCGCCAAAACAGGAGAAGACTTTGTTGAGTCAACACAGTCCATCCGGAGAGAGCTCTGGCCAAGTATCTTTCTTCTCCCCTCCCCCTCCCTGCAGAAAAGAGCAAGGGGGTGAAATGGCAGCTTGAAAAAGCATCTTGGCTACTGACGACTTGCTCTGTGATGCTCGGCTCTGTGATGCTCGCAGCCTCAGCTGCTCTCCCAGCTCCAGGGTACAATTATCCTTGTACTTAATTGGAGGTTCAGGAGAGCTTATTAGCTTGCTCTATTGTTGCATAATTCAGGCATTCAGTTCAAGCTTCCTTAAAAATCTCTTTTTTGCTTTGGGTTGCAAAGGACCCTCTTCCAAGTGGTCCTTTCAGGCAGCAGTTGCGGGGATGGAGAAGATCGTAGCGAGAGGCTTACGGACTTAGAAGAGGAGACTTGGCCCCGGTCCAGGCTTTGCCTTGTTGCTCCCCCTTCCTCCCCTCCCCTCCAACAACGTGGGGTCAGCCAAACAGCCAACCTTTCTGGGCATCCACTTCCTTCCTTCTTCCATGAGAAGACAGAATTAGGTCAGCATTCCCCAAAGTATGTTCTCAGAGCACTTTTTCCCTCAAGATGCTTTGGATGAAAATGGTCCCCTGGTCTTCACTTGCTTCAGGAAAGGCAGTGTACAGGCCCAACTGTGGTGGATGCCCCTGATTGTCTCATTCGGTGTCTCTTCCCACATCTCCCAAGTCTAAACCTCAGTGCTGTCTTTCCCAAGCGTCTTGGTGCTAGAACTGCGGCTCTCTTTAGGACACTGGTCGAGATTCATAGGTACAGGACCTGAATTTGGAACCAATGTGGGGAGGAGGGAGACATTCACGTAACTGGTATGGTGTGATGCCTCAGCTCCCGGATAGTGGCTGAAGTCCCTTAACCAACCAGTTCTCTGCCATGCTCAGGAACACTATCCTTGAGGTCTAGTGTGGAGCCTGCTCTGCCAGCATATTGGTGGTTTTCTGCACCAAACCCCTTGCTGATCAAATGATAGCGTGAATTCCCTGACTAGAGTAGCTGCAGAGGTGACAGACTCGCAGCCTCTCCTCTTGGATGATGACAAAACTGCTGTGAAAGCTCCCACAGTTTCTTGAGCACCCTTCCCATTTCTCCGTTGCTTCTGGCTCAATGATTTGCTGCTCTTTCTGGACCCAGCATTGCCAGTCACAAGCGTTTTTTGTTGTTGTTGTTGTTGTTTTTTGTTTTTTGTTTTTTTCATTGAAATTCTTCTCAGAGCTGAATTGTCAGAGATGTTGTTGGATGTGTGGTCCAGACTTTCTAGCTTTTCCTCTCCATTCTCCTTCTCTTTAAAACATTCTAGAGACACTGGAAATCCTGCTGGCCACTCCCAAAGTGCTTTTCTTCATCCCCCAGCCACTGAAGCTGCTTCAGTCAGAAGTGAATGCCCCATTCCTGCTCTAGTATAGGTGACCCATGATGAACCAAACTTATACAGATAATCCCATCCTTCTACATGTGATGGGTATTGAGGATGTTGGCGCAGGACAGGAGGGGAGCTGACCTAGCTGGTGGAAGGATAGTGGCGGCCTCCTCAAGACAGTGGCATTTAAATCACATCTTGAAGAATAGCAGGAATAGCCTGGTACTGTGGCTGTGGAAGTGGATCTGAGTCATTTCTGTGAACACTAAAAGAAAACACCAGGAAGGAGTCTGGCTTGTTTGAAAAATTAAAAAGGGTAACTCTGCGGTGTTGGTGTGTCATGACGGAAGGGACAATGGGAAGAAATGGCTTGAGGAAAGGAAGGACAGTCAACATTGGGAGGTATCTTATGTGCCATACAAGGCAACAAGCAGCGGATGCTAACAGCAAGACTCCAGGCAATAGCATCCCAAGTAGATTCACACTGGTAAACAGTGCTCTGACATCTGTTCATAATGGACTAGGCTGTGACATGATTGTGTGGTGTCACAGCATCCATAGAAGCCACATGGGTTAAGTACTTGAGGTGCTATTAGGTGACTTCCTAATGGAAGGTTCAGAGGCATTTGAAATTGAACCTATCTGAAACTTATCTTCTGGTATTTTCCAATCTATGCCCCCAAGTTACCCTGTGTTGATCAGTTATGTTGTCAATTTAACATAAACTAGAGTCATCTGAGAATAGGAATCTTCAGTGATGGCCTGTAGGCAAGCCGATGAGGAATTTTCTTGATTGATGATTAATGTGGGAGGGCCCGGCCCATTAGGCATGATGACATCCCAGGGCAGATAATCCCGGTGTACATAGGAATGCAAACTCTATGGCCTCTGCTTCAGTTTCTGCCTTCTGGTTCCTGTCTTGGCTTCCCCTCATGATGGACTGTAACCTGTAAGCCAGATAACCCCCTTCCTTGCCAAATTGCTTTCGGTCACGGTCTTTATCACAGCCGCAGAAAGAAAACTAGGACATACCCCATGATTTGCATATCTTGACAAACAACCCTCTCATTGGGTTTGCAAAATCCAGACTCTCCCTAGTTCCTCCTTTCTGTTTTTCTGACACCAGATCAAAACTCCTACACCTAAAGTATTTGTTTGTTTACCCTTAAATATCCCACCACACCATCAGATCTCTTCTCTTGGAAGAGGGACAGAGTTCAGCAGTACTGGGAGATTGGGAGACTGCTCTTCTGGTTCTTCAGATGGGACTTTCTCAACTGTCACATTCAGAATATGAAGGCTGGAAGGATTCTATTTTTTTGATCTAATGCTGTCAATCTACTGGCCCCTCCTCCCTGCTGAGCCACCCTTGTCTCTTTCCCAGAGGACACTTCTTCCATTCAATCAATTGTCCTCCCTCTGCCCATTCTTCTGTGACTTAATCTTCAGTGCAGAATGCAAATGAAATCCCATTGACCTCTTTCCGGAATCTTGTAATAACTGCTCTTGTTCTCAGGGTCCAGACAGAAATAGATACCAGGGCCTGAAAGCCCCTTCAGTGCCAGGCCTGTGACCTGTCATCTTCACCTTTCCACTGTGACTCTGTTCCAGTCACAGTGAATTCTGTCACAGGGTTTGTCCCGGCCACCCCCATTACCGTGTGCTTTTCCCATAGGTAGTTTGTGTTCCTATCCCACCTCTAAGTTCAGGAAGCCACTTCTGACTTCTGTGAATGCAACCCTCATCTAGTGCTTCTCAGTGCCATAGGGATGATTGGGGCAGTTTAGCTTTGTATCTGGCTGTGAATTTATTCCCCATCCCTACCCCACACACTAGGGGGAGACTTAGCACAGTTTATAACTCATTGTCTTAGTTAGGGTTTCTATTCCTATAATGAAACACCATGACCAAAAAAGCAAATTGGGGATAAAAGAGTTTATTTGACCTCATGTCCATATTGCTGTTCATTATCAAAGGACGTCAGGACAGGAACTCAAACATGACAGGATCTCAGAGGCAGGAACTGATACAGAGGCCGTGGAGGAGTGCTGTTTACTGGCTTGCTTTCCCTGGCTTGCTCAGCCTGCTTTTTTATAGAACCCAGGACTATCCACCCAGGGATGGCATCACTCACCATGAGTTGGGCCTTCCCTCATTGATCACTACTTGAGAAAAAGCCTTATAGCTGGATCTCACGGAGGCCTTTCCTCAACTGAGGCTCCTTCCTCTCTGATGGCTCTAGCTTGTGTCAAGTTGATACACAAAACCAGCCAGAACACTCATCATTGTAGTTCAGAGCCTGATAGAGCCTTAGTGGTGCCTGTAAAATGAAAAGTGGCTGGGCCAGTGAGATGCTTAAGATGGCTGAAGTGCTTGATGACCTGAGTTTGATTCCTGGAACCCATGGAGGAAGGAGAGATCCAACTCCTGAAGGAAAGGTGTCCCCTGACAGCTCCCAAAGTACCAAGGCATGCACACACACACACACACACACACACACACACACACACACACACACACCCTGTTGATGATGATTATAATGATAAATTTCAAGTACTAAAAAGAAAAAAATGGCAAAATAGACACAAGCCTTTATTGATATGTTGTGTAAATCATGCACTTTGCTCTCATTAACCCATGTGTTTCACACATGAAAAAGGTGGTTCTTAACCTTCCTAATGCTGTGACCCTTTAGTACACTACCTCATATTGTAGTGACACCCCACCCATAAAATTATTTTCATTGCTACTTCATAACTCTAATTTTGCTACTGATATGAATAGTAATATAAATATCTGTGTTTTCCAATGGTCTTAGGCAAGTGACCCTTGTGAGAAGGTCATCTGACCCACCAAGGGGTCATGACTCACAGCATTATACCACCTCCAAAACAACCAGTATTTTTTAAAATAATAAAAATGGGAGCTCAATGGGAAGCACTTGCAGAGAAATCCAGCTCAGCCACACTACAGATCTACCCCATCTGCTTCTGTGGGTGCCGTTCATTTGGCTCTTGGGTCCAGGGTAGTAAGAATGGAAGGAAACTGGGAAACATGCAGGCAATTTACTATTGTGATCCTGCTGAGAAGGAAGCTTGAGGCTCCTGGTGTAAAATACACATTCACACAGAACATCCCCAAGAGAGCACAGATAGAAAAAGTATCTCTTGGCTGTTTTGTTTTGTTCTCAGAGTCACTTAAATCATTTAGTAAAGAGTGGAGCCGGGCGGTGGTGGTGCACGCCTTTAATCCCAGCACTCAGGAGGCAGAGCCAGGCGGATCTCTGTGAGTTCAAGGCTGGCCTGGGCTACCAAGTGAGTTCCAGGAAAGGCAAAAAACTACACAAAAAAACCCTTCTCAAAAAAACAAAAAAAAAAAAAAAAAAAAAGAGTGGAAGAAATGATGTAATAGACTTCAGTTCATTTTGAACTATCCACAATTGCCCACAGTGGTCACCCAGACCAAGGTCAAAGCCAAATAACATTTGTAGCAAGGAATCCTGGCAGTCTTCGGGGCACAGGGACTAGAGAGAGAAAAAGAACAGGGGTGAATGATAAATAAAATTATTTTTCTCGCTGCTGATTTTCTTGGTACTTACTGTAAAGCCATAATCATTACCATAGCAACACTCTCATTGAACACAACATGAATATGTAGATTTCCCAGAGGGGAAAAGAATGGGTTGCACCTTTGTGCACTTTTTACTAGAAAAAGATAAAAGAAGCGGGTTTAATTTCAATTCATAGTTGACTAAACAGGGGTCTGCATCCACGTAGGTAATTATTCCAGATGAATTCTTCACCAGCAGAGATGAATAATGTGCTCAGTAAGACCATAGAAAAATAATCTTGTGTGTGTGTGTGTGTGTGTGTGTGTGTGTGTGTGTGTGTGTGTATGTGTTCTGAGAAGAAGAGAAAGGGAGAACTAGCAGCCCCCTTTTGCAGTGAAAGCTTCCAAAACACCCCGATTAAGGGAGCACTTGAAGTATTAAAGCATAGTCTAGAGTTTTCCAGAACAGAGACTAGATTGTGGGAAGGAAGGAAAATACTGGGGCTCCCTAAATGCCTTAGAGTGGCTCTCAACCTATGGGCCATGACCCTTTTGGGGGTCAGATATTAGATAGCCTGAATATCAGATATTTACATTATGATTCATAACAGTAGCAAATTACAGTTATGAAGTAGCAACAAAATAATTTTATGGTTGGGGGTCACCAGAACATGAGGAACTGTGTTAAAGGGTTGCAGCATTAGGAAGTTTGAAAACCACTGCCCTAGAATGAGGCTTAGAATACCACCTCATAAGGTTGGGTTGGGACTAGGGTAGCACAGTAGTGTCTCTCGTTACCATGGTCTTCAGATAGCATTCGCTTTACCGAGCTTGGCTTAGAGCTAATTTGTGATGTAGCCCCCCAAGTTGGCCCTTTGCATTGAGAAGAACTCTGTGTTTTATTTCACATCTCCAAGTAAAAGTGATGACAGGATCTGTGGTATGGAGTGTGCTCCAGGGACAGATAGTTCTAAATCTCAGGCTGATATCACACGTAAGGAGGGGCCATGATTCTTTGACTGAGGTCTGAACAATGACATAGAGACATTCTGGATTTCCCAGAAGAGACTTACTTCCGGTCATTCCTCTGTGATATAGTGAGTAATAGTAAGATTGGTTGTGCTAATAACTTGTGCAGAACCCATTGTGACCAGAGGTATGGCCATGGTGAGTGTCACCCTTGTCGCCTCTGATGATGCCGTGTTCTCTCTTTCTCACCCATCTCTTTTCCTAGGTACTCTTGCCAACTCACTTGCATCCCTACTTATTTGCCTACCCATTACCCTCTATTTAGCTACCTCCCTAGTTCTTATTGAAATACAGATGTGCAAGTGTATGTGTAGACAGAGATGTATAAACACACACATGCTTGTGTGTTTAGAAAACATCTGTTGAGCACATCACATCCAAGCCACATTTATAAACTCTTTAATTACTGCACTGAGCAAAGCAAAAAACAAACATTTTTGGGCTGTGAAGCTGAGATTTGGTGTTGGGGAGGCACTGGTCGGCGGGCAGAAAACAACAGCTAAAATAAGCGAGAGGAAATGGAAGGCCACACAAGAACAGGGATGAAGCAAGGGAGTTAGGGGTAGCAGGCAGGTCACAACATTAAATAATATGGTCAGGAAAGTCCACAATGACTGGTCACTTGTAATGCAGGCTGGCTGTCAAATCTCAGAGCAAATGGGACCTGTGTTGGTTTAAGCTACATGGTTTTTCCATCGCCTTATTTTCATTGAGATTCTGGAAGTCCCAGGAAACCATGTGTTGTTACATCACTTCTTGAATGGGCAGAATTAGACTGAGGAACTCCAGATCCCAAGTTAATCAGAAAGGGCCTGCAAGGAGCCAGGCTGGAGTTTGCAAAAGCGAAGCGCCAGACTAGAAAGATCAAGACCAGATCTTGGTGACAGCTTGGCGTCAGCTTGGAGGCGTGAAGAAATTGGACAATTTATGGCCCGCCAGTGAGGCTGCGTCATCATTCCTGCCTTGCAAAAGTGCTCAGGGGAAAGAATAAATATGTTTTCTGGTTCTATTTTCAGTTTCCATGGCTCTGTGCTCTATGGCTATCAGACTCTACAAAGGTATACTCCAGTGGATTTTGTTTCCAAAGGAAAACCAAAAGAATTGATGCTGGGGTTTCATGGCTCAGGTGGGCAATGAGGGCTCATGCTGTCTTCAGCCCTGGGAAAATGTGGGTGGATTACAGATCAGCTAAAAGACAGGAAATTCACAAATAAGTCTGGCCCTGGATAGCACATGGGAATGGCCATGTCTGAGAAGCCAAGAAAACACAAAGAATATGGAACTGTTTAGAGTCTATGAGAAAGTGTACAAATACCAGAAGCTGGTTCCTAATGCATCACCATCCTGTAAACATGCTAAAAAGTCAGGTTATATTAACTGCGGCAGTCTATTACACAATGGTAAATATTAGAGAGGCTAAAATGTCTATTCATTATATTAGGGCCATATAGTAACACAGAATGCTCTATCTCATGTATCATGTCATATTGTCTTATTTCTTCTCAGATCTGTCTACCTTTGCTTGGGTCTTGGGCATTAGTCCTTTGCAATGAGTTCTGATTTTATCAAAGACTGATTGACAGGCAGGACATCCCACTAAACATCTCCCCATTTCCTTTAAGGTAAAAATGCAAATGATATATAAAGGACTACATAGTCATCTTGATGTGCCCCCCTTGTATCTATCTAAACATGTGCTCCTGGGAGTCCTGTAGGTATCCTTCCTATTTCCTGAACATCTCTGTTCAATTCCCAGAAGAGGACATCCTTGCAGAATACAGTCCCATTTGACTATTGATCATCACTCTTTGGGCTGAGCCATCTCCTTCTCTCAGCTGAATTTGTGACTTCTTGACAGATTTTGTAATTTTCCTTTTCCATCAAACTGAGTAGGGTTAGAAAGTCCCACAAAACTCCAAGCCTTCCTCTCCCATGGCCAGCATGGACTTGTCACATAATCTTTTCTCAGACAAGATGATTACTTGATTTTCTTGAAGCTGAGATGATCTCGCTCCAGCTTTTAGAAGAGGACCATGATATTCATGATATTCATTTTTATTTGGTCTTCTGCCTGTCTCTGTTTCCTGGCTCTGTTCTGGTGAATGGCTTGCTCTATCCAGACTACAACTGAAGCTGGGCTCTGTGCAGGGTTTCAGCTTAATGCTCAAGGGGGCAGTGTGGTCATGCGAGAGAGTGCAGCCTCTCCTCTAGGAAAAGCTTCGGTCATTTTTCTACATGAAAATCTTTGCCCTGGAAATTAAATTATATTTGGGATTTTTGGGTTCCCCTCCCCCAACCCCGCTGTGGGAGGTTTCGGAAAGTTACTGTGGTGACCAGCACAGTCAGAAAGCTGTCAGCAGTTAGCCCCACAAGGCAGGTCGTGCGGGCTCCTTCAGCACCAGGGCCCCAGGGGATGTGTGCACATGAGGGCTAGACTTTCAGCGGTCAGTGGCCTACCACCAGACCAGCACCTCCTCCCCCATCACACACACACACACACACACACACACACACACACACACACACACACCCTTCTCATCCTGGCTACTTTAGGGTCAAAGGCTTGGGATGAATTTCAAACCCAAGTTGGATGGATTGAAAAGGTTGTTTTTATTTGTTTGTGTGTGTTTTCCAAAATATTTCTGAGAAAGCAGCTCTGAAAACATGCCCTATGTATCCATGGATTCATACATATTCATAGCTTGTTCCTGGCTGTAGGTTGAAGTTTTCTTCTTCAATGAGGCCTTAGGTAAGTTGTGAGGCCCCTCCCCAGTTCTAGCAATTCAAGAATGGAGGGAAAGTTATGAAGAGACCCAGCCCTAGAGAAATTCTTTTTTCTTCGTGGCTTCACAGAAATAGGCCAATCCCCCAACTCCTTTATGACTTCGAGATGTACAAACCCTACTCCCCAGGCATGGCACTCAGTTAACAGAGTGCTCACTGCGACATTTGGATGCACTGCACTTCCGTCATGTGTCAGGAAGAAAGCTACATCCTGCATATAAAGTGGCCAGACCTACAGTCCTGACTCACATAGGCCTTGCAGGTTGATGGGGATGGGGACTGTCAAAACAAGCGCACACACACACACACACACACACACACACACACACACACACAGTCCATGAAGTCAGAGACTAGGGTAACTGCTATCCAGGAAAGAAAAAGGGCAACTTACATAAAGTATACAGGGGTCCTGTTCAGAATTAAGGATCAGTTGATGGAGCCATGACAGCTCAAACAAAGGGCTCTGTAGAAGGTGGTGGAACAGTATGTTAATATAACAAATTATGTGGAAGAATCAGGGTACTCCTGACACGGAGGAGTCTCGCTGATTGACAGTGAGAATAGTCACCCCATCTTTTGTTCCCCAAGGAAGAGAACAACCGCTTCAACTGTCATTGAATGCTAGTAGCAGAAGCTATGTTAGTTTCTGTAGGTTATTTCTGTAGGTACCAGTGATTGGGAGCTCCTCACAGTGAGAGGTCATCTCAGAGGTCATCCAAGGCAACTCCCATTCTTATTTAAGACTCGCTTCAAAGCTGTACTCCATAATCATTCAGATTCTGCGAGAACAGCAGCCACTTTAGCATCACCTTTTCCATTCTTGACACTTCAGCTGTCTTCCCATTGACTTCTTAGGTGACTCCTTCTGTCTTCCTTGGTCACATTTTTTTTTTAAGATTTATTTATTTATTATGTATACAGTGTTCTGTCTGCACGTATCTCTGCAGGCCAGAAGAGGGCACCAGATCTCATTACAGATGGTTGTGAGCCACCATGTGGTTGCTGGGAATTGAACTCAGGACCTTTGGAAAAGCAAGCAGTGCTCTTAACCTCTGAGCCACCTCTCCAGCCCCCTTGATCACATTTTTAAGCTCAAGAAGAGTGAGTGCCATGTAGCCGCTTTTCAGAGCATGCTTGCTTGGGGGGGGGGGGGTCGTCAAAGCTAAGACAAGACTTCTTGCAACTCACACTCATTGGCCTTCATATGTTTGCTAGAACAAAGCTGATCCTAATGTCTCCTAGAAGGAATCTTACAATCTTTTGAAAATAATGCTCATTTTCTAGTTCTTCTGACCATTAACATCACAAATATGATGAAACTCTTGAGTGTCTAATAGGGATGCAGCTGGATGCGGTAATTCAGCCAAATATCCAGAGATTTTCTTCTGCTATCACCTGCATGCTATTTATCCATTCTTTATATAGGGATACACAAGCATTGTTCTGAAGATCTATGTCAGGTAAAATATTGAAGATCTGTCTCACTAGTATCTTCAGCCTGTCTCACTAGTATCAAAGCAAAACAATAAAATGCAAGTAATATAACATCAAAAACATACTGGTATTGGTCAGATTTAACCAGTGGAATAGAATCAATAGGAGATTCTGTATATAGACAATACCAATCAATGTGATTTTTATATAGATTATGTATATTGCTACATGAATATGTATATTTGTATATGAATTGGCTCACACAGTTATGGAGATTGAGATGGTTCAAGAGTGGGAACTGGCAGCTGGAGAAACAGCAGGGTTGATGGTGTGGTCTGAGTCTGAAAGCCTGAGGACCAGGGGAATTGATGGTGTGAAATTTAAAGCCATCAGAGTTGAGATGCAGAAGGAGCCAACATCTCATTAAAAGCCTGAGAGCTGAAACAGGCTGAAGTCTATGCTTGAGTGATGGGGTGGGAGTAGTTTCCTCTCACCAGTGAAGGCCTCAGCCTTTCTGTTTTATTTAGACATTCATCTGATTGGGTGAGGCCCAGCCATATTAGAGGGAGCAGTCTACTTCACTCAGTGCACAAATTTAGATGTTAATCTCATTCCTAAATACCATTCACAGACCAAATATCTAGACATCCCATGATCTAGGCAGCTTGACATGTAAAATTAACTAACATATTATCTAGCAGAATATTAAAGAGAATATTATGCAAAACGTCTTAATGAACTAGCTTATAGAGAAAGTATACTTCAGAAGCGTGGCAGCTTCTGGAAAAAGGGAGAGCTGGCAGAGGCTGCAGGAGAAAAGAAAGCACTACATTTATTGAGTTCAGAAGAAGTCATAGAGTTCGTGGCAATGATGGCAGCAGATGGAACAGATTAGATCCAGGGAAACCTCACATGCACTAACAATTCTCTTGAAATGACTATAGACTTCAATGCTCACCTCACTCCCCAATTTTGCTGCAAAATTTTTAATGGAACTAAGACCCAAGCCCAGAAGGAATTTGTACCCTTCTTGGCATTCTTCTGTGCTTTTAAATTAGCCTAAAATCACGCCACATGCAAAGGTGATTTGGTTTATGGTGGAAGCATCAGCAAGAGAAGTCAAACACTTCATCACTTGTGCTTACAGCAGCTAAGCTGGATGTGGAGAGCAGAGTTCTTCATGAATGCTGAGGACCAATCCCAGACTAGCTTAGCACAGGGCGAAATGTAAATGATTGTTTTCTCAATTGAACTACTGCACCCAGAAGCGAGTCACACACTCATGATTAGACCAGACAAGATGACAGCATAATCCGGTCTCTACTGTGATCCTACACCCAATTTCATATAAAGGAAGTGATGGGTGAAGAAGCTAGAAAGTAATATCTCCCATCACCCTCATCATGAAAACTCAATACTAACTGTGCCACAGATGAGCGGGACACTGCAAAAAAACAGCATGTCATATATTGTTCTAATAAGAATTATTATTGTCATTATATGTAAGAATCCATAGAAAAGGATGAAAAATAAATGAATAGGCAAGAAAACTCAAAAGATATTTAGAAACTTCAAAAAGTAGAAGCTCCTGAGTTGAAAAATACAATATTTATATTTTTTCTTAAAAAGTTAATTAGCTAAGAAGTAAACCTCCAGTTACTAATGGTTTTATTTAAAAATTCTGCCAAACACTGTGGATTCTACATAGTTTCCTTCAAACAATAAAAGAAAAGGAGAATTTCAACTCATTTTATGAAGCTAGCTTTACCTTAATGCTAGAAGCAAACATACAAAATAATACAAAATCCTTCCTTATGACAAGTGCAAAATTCCTCAACACAAATGAACAAACCATATTTGTCAATAAAAATATATTATAACCAAGAAATACTTATCCTAAGAGTATGAGGTTGATTCTGTAGTTAAAAAAATCAGTATGATTCAACATATTATGGTTAGATTTTTTTCTATATTGACTGTTATATTTATTGGTTTATATATATTAACAAGCTAAATAAGAAAGACAACGTGATCATGTTGGTTGGTGCACAAAAGCCATTTAAAAAGCTTCAGTGCCTTTGTCTTGTTCTTAAATTTAGTGGAAATGCTTTAAGTTTTTCCTATTTTGTATATTATACTAAATAAGTATGTCACATAAAGCTTTTATTATACAGTGATCTATTCCTTCAGTTCTTGGTTTCTTCAAGGTTTCTATCATAAAGAGGTGTTGCATTTTTGTTGGTTGAGATGATCATGTGATTTCTCTCCTGCATGTATTTATTTTTTGATTTGCATATGTTGAACCATCTGTGGAATGAAGTTGACTTGATTGCCATTCTTATTCAATACAGTGCTTGAAATCCCAGCTAGAGCAGTAAGACAAGAGAAGGAAATGAAAGGGATAGAGATAGAAAAAGAAGCCAAGATATTTTTATTTGAAAATTATTTATTTATGTGTTGGTTTGTTTATTAATTTCTTATGTAGTTTCTTTTATATGATACCATAAATAAAATTCCATCAGAACACTCTTAGAACTGATAAACAAACAAAGCACTTTGTATTCATAATTGCCTCAAAAATCACCTTAGAATAAACCTAGTCAAAAAGGGAAAAACTTCTAAAATGAAAACTTGAAAAGCTGAAGATGGAAAGAAGTCCCATACTTATGTGCTGAAATAAATAACAATGTGAAAGTGTCTACAGTGCTGAAAGCAATCTACAGATTCCATGCAATCCCATCAAAACTCCATTGTTGGGGTGATGCATTTGCTCAACAGGCAGAAGTACCTGCTGCCAAGCCTGCAAACCTGAATGCAGTCCCAGGACCGACATCGTAGAAAGAGAGAGCTGACTGCTGTGAACTGTCACATGTACACATGCACATACACATTTTAAATTTCAATAAAAGTAAAAATCTACATTGTTGTTTTTCATACAAATAGAATGAAAAGAACCTTACAGTTCATAAGGAAGCACAAACGATCCCTAGTAGCTGCAACCATCCTTAGCAAAAAGAACAATGTTGAAGATAGTCCCATATCTAATCACAACTTTATTATGAAACCATGGTAATGAAAATAGCACGACACTTGCATAAAAATAGTCATGTTGACCAAGGAAATACAGTGGGGGACCCAGACATAACCCCACACTACTAGAGCCATCTAGCTTTTGATGAAGATACCAAAATATATACATTGGAGAAAAGATAAGCCCTTTCATAAATTGTGCTCACAAAAATGAATATTCACACATAGAAGAATGAAACTACACCCTTAACTATGATTCTGTACACAAATAAACTACAAAATGAATCAAGGACCTTGATTTAAGACCTGAAACTCTGAAATTGTTGGAGGAAAAATTGGGAAAAACACATTAAGATGCTGGTATAAATAAGGACTTTCTGAATAGAACTCCAGTCACTCAGGAAGCAATGCCAAACTTTGGCAAATGGGACTTACTGACATAAAGTTTCTACTCAGTAATAACTAATGAACGTCAGTCTAGAGAATGGGAGAGAACCTTTGCTAGCTATATATCCAATATAGAGGATTGCTATCTAGAATACATAGACAACTCAATAAACAACCACAGAATCAAACACATTGAGTAAATAGACTAATGAAAAGAACATATAGTCCTCAAGCGATGTTGTAAAATGGCCAACAAACATATGAAAAGAATGTTCTGCCTCACTGGGCATCAGAGAAATGCAAATTAAAATTAAACTGTGATTTCCTCCTACCCTCATTAGAATGGCAGCCACTAAAAAGACAACAGCAAACACTGGTGAAGATGTGGAAGAAAATGAACCACACTCAGCTGCTGTGGATGAATCTAGTCAACCACTATAGGAATAAGCATAGAAATTCCTCAAAGAAAAAAGATCCATAGGACCCAGCTATGTACCACTTCTGGGTATTAAACAAATAATCTCCAAATCAACACATCAGAGATACTTGCACATCAGATTGTATTGATGGCAGTAGTAGCCAGTTTGTAGAACCAACTTAGGTGTCCATCAACACAGGAATGGGTACATAAATGTGACAAATATACACAATGGTGTTTGTGAATCCATAAAGAAAGAGCAAGTTATGTTGTTTTCCAGAAAATAGATAGAATTGGAGATAATCACATTAAGTATGTTAAGTCAATCCTAGACAAATATTGTAGGTTTTCTCTCATTTGTGGTTCCTAGTTTTTATATAGATACAAAATGCAATCTATGTGCATATGAATAAAAAAGTAGAAGGAAAGCTGATTGTCTTTGTAGAAAATTCCAAAGTTGACAAATACACGTAGAAAATTTCAGCTTACTAAGCTAATTAGTAACCTTAGCAATGTCACAAAACATAATATCAACACATACAAATGGAACATGTTTCTGTAGACTAACGTTAACTATGTGTAGTTTTTTCTTTAACTCTTACTTTTTAGGGGCCCGCCACCCAGTTCCCAAATAAATACACAGAGACTTATTCTTAATTATGAACACCCAACCTTAGCTTGGCTTGTTTCTAACCAGCTTTTCTAACTTAAATTTCCCTTTTCTCTTTAACTACGTTTTGCCTCTGGGCTTTTTAACCTTCTTTATTCTATATGACTTTCTTCCCTTTTCACTCTGTGGCTGGTTGTGTGGTTGTGTGGCTGGCCCCTGGCATCCTCGTCTCCTCCTTTTCTTGCTCTTAGCTCTTCTCATTCTTCTTTAGCTTAGATTTCTCCTATTTATTTTCTTTGCCTGCTAGCCTAGCCTATTTCTCCTGTCTAGCTACTGACCATTCAGCTCTTTATTAGACTAATCAGGTGTTTTAGGCAGGCAAAGTAACACAGTTTCACATAGTTAAACAAATGCAACATAAAATAATGCAACACATCTCTGCATCACTGAACCAATATTCCATAGCATAAACAAATGTAACACATCTTAAAATAATATTCTACAACAACTATGTGAAAGTAAAATTTAAAACACAAAAATTTAACACAGAACATTTATTCTGAATTATAAAATACAGAGTTAAAATACCATTATCCCTATACAAAAAACTATATATATATATACATATATATATATATATACATGTATATATATATAAACCTAAAAATATGTACAGAATACATATACTGGGGAAACTACAAGATTTTAAATGGTAAAATAAAATGTGAATGAAATGCTATATTCACAGATGGACAACT
Source organism: Peromyscus attwateri (assembly GCA_902168425.1). Lineage (NCBI taxonomy): Eukaryota > Metazoa > Chordata > Mammalia > Rodentia > Cricetidae > Peromyscus > Peromyscus attwateri. The sequence continues at coordinate 36,897 of CABHPP010143629.1, forward strand.
CAATATTGTAAACACATTTACTCTATGTCAACATTGAATTCCTATCAAAGTTCTATAAGATGTTTGCAGGTAGAAGCCAGCTTAGTATAAAATCTGCACCGAGTATTAAGGAAACTAGACTAGAATAAATATGAACAAGAAGAATAAAGTTGAGAGAAGTTCTATTGATTTTGAGTTGCTATTTACAATCATTGAGACAGCCTGGCAGTGGTGCAGGGATAGACCTATTTATCAGTGAATGGAGTAGAGCTCAGAAATAAAGCCACATAAACACAGCCAACTCACATTTGAGAAACTGGCAAAAACAAGTCCACACAAACAGGACCGTCTCTTCATTAAAGAGCATTGAAATGACTTTATGTTGATTAAAAACTGGCAACCTCATCTTTTGGAAAATGACACTAAGTTAAGGTAAAGAGTTAAACTGCACACTAGTTAATGTGACTATGATCCAGGTCTATTAGTGCAACAGAGGCAGAACCACACACCCACAAACTCTTCACAAGGTGCTTCCCACACTTGACTTCCCTTATGAATAGCTGGGATGAAACCACTGTGAGGATTCCTTATGAACCTTAGGTTGGAACTGGCAAAGTCACGAGGAAGTCAGTATTGGGAAGAACCACTTGTTCCTTTGGAATATCTGCTTGCACATCACAGGAGAGATAAACTAGCTGTGATCGTGTAATGAGAATTGGGTTTTAAAATCAGTTATAGCAGACCATTTTATCTTAGTTAATAATATAGTAGCAGACCTCAAAATAGTGCTGTATTTCTGCACAGCATCTTTATTAGTTAGGCATTCTCTACTTCGTCCACATACCTGCTAAAGTGTTCTGATATTCCAAAGTACAAACTGTGGAAACAGTGCTTCCTTCCCTAACAATTTTTGCCCCTGCTGTAATTATAATCCAAGAACTTCGTTACTTATGAGTTTTCTTCACATTCTACCCTCAGTACAGTGCCATAAGGCACTAGAAAGAAAAAAAAAAGGAAAGTTATGTGATTTGTTACTTTTCTCCTCAATGTGGCAAAAGTTCTAGGAGAATCAAGGGAGAAAAGGTGTATTTTGGCTCACTGGTACAGAGAGATTTCAGGTCACAGCAGTGAAGATAATGAGGCAGGAGGGGCTCCCACAAGTGTGGCTTCACATGATTTAGACCATGAAGCAGAGTTCAGGACCTGAACCAAGAACAGGAAAGAATTTTAAAGGTGTCCCCTAGCCGGGCGGTGGTGGCACATGTCTTTAATCCCAGCACTTGGGAGGCAGGGCCAGGCGGATCTCTGTGAGTTTGAGGCCAGCCTGGTCTACAGAATGAGATCCAGGACAGGCACCAAAACTATGCAGAGAAACTTTGTCTTGAAAAGCCAAAAAGAAAAAAGTGTCCCTTAGTGATCAACTTTCATCAACCATGCCCTACCCCATGAAGTCCCTACAGCCCTCAATATATCACCACAGGCCAGGTACTGAAAGTTCAAAACTTGAACCTGCTGGGAATATTTCAGGTTCAAACTATAACAATCTTTCAACAAATTAGCCTTCAAAATAGTGACGTATGTTAATGTCTGAGAATTCAAAACAAGAGCCTATGGACTAATTTTCAGATTCCCGTCATGATATCATGCAACTCTCAACCAAGCTCTTTTTGTATTGATGAAGGAAATCAGTTCATACTGCTGACAAGACTGGACCCGAGCATCTCTAGCAAGACTGGACCCGAGCATCTCTAGCCATGTAGAGAGACAAGGAACAAAACAAGTTCCCAGATATTGAATTCCAGTTGTAGAGAAGTCTGAGAAGCTTGCATATCTTGAATTAGATTGCGTGGCAATTGTCTAATTAGGAGGTGAGGACATAATGAAGATGTGGTTGGAAGCCCATCTTAGTGTTATAACCCTCCTACCCATTCCTATGCCCTATACCTGTCTGTGGAGAGAGACAACTCCTCTGTGCTCTAGAACCTCTGCATGGGTAGATGGCTTTTACTCAGCATGGCAGATATTGTTTCACTGAATCCCTCCCTTTACAGTACTTAGAATGTGAGCCTCACTTCACCAGCACCCCTATCTGTTATATCAGCATATGTACAAGTAGCTTATATATTCTGTCCAAGATAAGTGACTCTCTCACACTACCTCCTCATACAAGCACAACCCTTCTAGATGTGTTGTTACAGTACTCCTGACAAAGATACAGAGTTGTTACAATGTTGGGGTGGGGGCTAAGTGAAAAGTCCTTTGGATTGGGAATTCACCTTGCTACCTTTCTTTCTCAATACTGCTCAGCATGCATCTACCGAGCTTATTGTAGGTGGGACCCTATGCTTGGCGCCAGCTTTGAACAGAGCATGTTCATTCCCTGCCCCCGTGTAACTCCAAGTCTAGCCAAACACCCTGGAGGAGAGTAAGAGGGGAGGCTCTTGTGGTCAGGAGTCATGCTTTCCTAACAGGTATCTGAACTGAAATTAAAGCACACATTTGCTTATTCCCATCAAGAATTTGAATTAGCCAAGGGGTATGATATGTAACATACATCCTATGTTGTGTGCATCTCATGTGTTATGATGCACTTACCTGCCTTCTTTTGGGAAGTTTGTACGTTGTTTCTTGGTCAGAAGTTGCATTCTATTTGTCATTGTTTTCACTGCTAAGTGCAGCAACTGGAACCTACTACATCCTCAAAAATATTTGTTCAGTCATTTCTGTAATAGTTCTGTGACCAGGATCGCTGGCTACCCTTCGCTTCCTTCCCACCCCTTTCCCCTCCCCGTCCCTCCCCTCCCTTCCCCTTCCCTCTCCTCCTCTTCCTCTTTATCTCTTCTCTTCCTTTATTTTCTTACCTTTTCAATCCTCAAATTGTATTTTTTTTTACTTAGCTTCCAAATTAACGGTATTATTATATTTCCTATATGTACATCTTTGCACTTTGCTCATAGTCCACTGGACATTATTTCTAGTGGCAACTGTAATGTCCAGCTTCTCCTTCTACCTTTTGTTATTCACAGGAGACGCATAGAAGTGTGTCAGAATGGTTGCCCATAGGGTTTATTAACCTTAGCGGCAATGCCTTCATTCATCCCATTGTTTCAAAACCCACTCATTCATACACATACCAGATGAAATAAACTGCAGCTTGTACTCTAGAAAGGACCAGCAAACTCAATGACTGTTCACAGACGGAAGACTTGAAACAGAAATTGAACAGAACATCCTTCCCCTGTGGGAGAATCTCAAGCAGTAGAATGTATATGTAATCCGAGTCCCAGAAAAAGAATGCAACAGAATAGCTCCAAAAATAACAGTAAAATTTGTGTTTGCTGAAAATAGCGAAGCATCAATGTTAAAAGCCAGCAAATCCCAAGAAGAGTAAATTCACTGAAAACCACACATATGCACAACACATTTAAACTGCTGGGATACAGAGAGAAATCCTAAAATAAGAACAAAGAGGGAATTCTTAAAAGCAAAGTAGAGGAGAATGGGGGGAGGGATGAGTTATCACAGACGGGTGAACAATGAGATTAATGTGCAGGGTTTTTCAGAAACAAGGCAAAACAGTATAATGGTATCTTCCAATTACAAAAGATTAAAAGCCAACTAGGAATTCAATATACGGCAGAAATATATTTTAAAATGTAAGGTAAAATGGAGACAATTTTGAATAAATACAAGCTAAGAATTTAATTTCAGCAAGTGTATGATATGCCAAAGCAAGTGCCTCAAGTGGAAGTGAAACCATACAAGTTGGAAACAATAATTGTGTAAAGTAACTGGGTTATTAACGTAGAAGACAGTTAATTATTTAGATAATGATCCTTGATATATTCTTTTTAACCACTTCAGGTTAGTTGATTTACTAAAATCTTTTATTTGGTCTTCTAACATTCTGCAAAGAACTGTTTAGCCCAGTGGTTATCACAGATCTCTAGATTACTTTTCCCTTTCATAACTTTATCTCATAATGCTGGTCTCATTTAAAAGAGAGAACCATGCCTTCCTTGTCCACTTTATGGAAGAGATTGTATGGAACTGCTGTTGATAACATTAGCCTGTGAAATGACTCTCCTTCCATTTGATTTCAGTTTATTTAGAGCACTTGTACTTTATCCATTATTCAATAGACTTTATGAGACAAATTATGTCTACACGGAATTTGACTACTGAACCAGCGTTTGAAAAACTGTTACATTAAAATACTTGCAGGTTGTGGATCCCAGTCCCAATGGATACATCTACAAAACAATCCCCACACCCAAGGTTCAGGGAGCATTACAGAAGAGGAGGTACAAAGATTCTGAGAGCCAGAGATCAGAGAGTTTGCTGTGAGATTGTGTCTCCTAGCAGTATCAGATGCTACACCCATGAAATCTCACCAACATGACTGTCTAAGCAAGAGCTGAACAAGGATGACACCAACGAACACACCAAAATGGACCTAGAAAAGCCCAGTAGGCCTCAACCCTACCCAGAGAACTAAAGGCAACTAAGGAAAGCCGAGAGTGAGAGAAATAGTTTTCTCCAATGAAGAGTACACTAAAAGGTTATTCAATACTAAATCGGCCTGAAAAACATATACATACATTATGCAGATTGAGCAGAGTATACACAGGACCATACATATATAAATATATACATGTAACAATAACTAATTTAAAAAGAGCTGTGAATATGAAAGAGAGCAAGGAGGGGTATGTGGAAGGGTTTGGAGGGAGAAAAGGGAAGGGGAAAATGATATAATTATATTACACTCTCAAAAATAAAATAAGTCACAAACTAAAGTATCTCCAGTGACTCCCAGTTTGGAAATCCCACCAGTCCATGCATTTTGCTTTTAGCAAATCTCAGTCACCTTGCAAAGCTTAGGGGGACCTAACCAGGTGAACATGATACTCAGATCTCGATGTAGCAACTTTGTTAATGTGATCCACTTACCTTATTACGTTATTTTACATACACAACCCATGAATGAATGCTCAGGAAAGCCTCAGCTAGATTTTGTAAAAAGTAATACAACTGCTTTGCTAGCTCCCTGGCCATCTTGGTGGCTGCTCTTGGTTGGGACCATCCTACACCTAAGGTAGAAAGATGGCCCCAGGAAAGAATATGGAAATAGTCTCTAGAGTTGCGTTTTGAAAAGTGGAAAGTGTGTGTTGGGGTACAAGGAGACTCTGAAGATGATCAGACAGGGCAAACTAAACTGGTCATCCCTGACAACTGTGCAGCTGTGAGGAAATCTGGACTAGAAATCTATGCCATGTTGGCTGAGACTGGTGCCCAACACTACAGTGGCAATAATATTGAACTGGACACAGCATGCAGAAACTATGACGGAGTGCGTACACTGGCTGTCATTGATCTAGGTAATTCTGATATTCTTAGAGGTATGTCAGAACAGACTAGAGAAAGGTAACCCAGCAAAGTTTCTCTTTACTAAACCTTGTCAGAACCCAAGGGGAAAACACAACCAATGACCAATTGATTTAGTAAGTGATATTCCACCCAATCCAGGGCTCAGAGATGCACAAGTTCCAGAACTCTCATAAAATTTCAATTATTTTCTGTGTGGCAAGGATGAAATATTTACAAACCTCTGGTGAGAATCTATATTAAAAATGATTTGGCTTCAATATGGTTTTTGTTCTTGCTCTTGGTTTTATGTGCTTTTTATATTTAAAAGCATTTTTATATATAAAGAGTGAGCTAGATTAAGGTATCACAAACTCAAACAGCTGTAGGAGTCAGGAAGGAAAAAGAACAATCTGCTGACATTTGTCTTTGTTATGGCCGCATTCAGTCACAAAAATCTGTCTGGAAGTTCTTAGAGTCTAGTGAAGAAAATAGTCAAGATAGTAGACCAGAATTAGTCCTATGCAAACATGACGTGTTCTGACCCTCCAGCCACCCTTCTTATCACAGACACATCCGATCCACCTAGTGACAAACTTGATTAGCATATATGAAACCAGAGACCTGAAAACTGAAGGGGCCGTAGTCAAAACACATTAGTGGAATATTTGGAATCCTTTTAAAGTTAAGACTAATGTAAACCAATAATGCAAACAATGCTCCCAGAATTAATTATTCCTGCGACAAAATGGAACAAAGAGAACAAATATAATAAAAGATTTTTGCCTGGACTTGGCAAGACCTGCTGTAACCCCAGCTATTCAGAAAGATAGACAGGTCTGGATCACAAATTCAGGCCAGCCAGGATACAAAGTAAGTTCAAGGTCAGTCTGCACAACTGTCTCAAAATGAAAAGAAAAGAGAAAAGGGAGAACTGAGTATATAGCTCAGAAGTTAGCATGCCAAGGCTCTAAGTTCTATCCCTGGTATCATAAAAAAAAGGGGGGGGGAGAAGAAAAAAAATCGGCAAACCTTTATTTATTTATTTATTTATTTATTTATTTATTTATTTGGTTTTTCGAGACAGGGTTTCTCTGTGTAGCTTTGCGCCTTTCCTGGAGCTCACTTGGTAGCCCAGGCTGGCCTCGAACTCACAGAGATCCGCCTGCCTCTGCCTCCCAAGTGCTGGGATTAAAGGCGTGCGCCACCAACGCCCGGCTGGCAAACCTTTAAAAATGTAGTACGGTGGCTGGGAAGATGGCTTGAGAACAAGCATGAGGACCTGAGTTCAAATCCCTAGCACATACATTAAAAAAAAACTGGTCGTGACCACCCATGCCTATAATGTCAGCACTGGAGTACACAGACCAGTGGATGTTGTGAGCTCCTGGCCTGGAAGTCTAGCAAAAGTATAGTCTAGTGAATATTCTTGTTTAATAAGAGACGGTTTTGCAAGGGAGTAAGACAGAGAGCAACAGATGAAGATACTTAAATGACATTTTCTTACATCTCTGCATGTGTGCATATGGGTGCCCTTGAAGACTCATGCACGCAAGTGCACACACACACACACACACACACACACACACACACACGAATAAAATTATGCGGCTCTCTCTTCAAGCTGTTTGTGGTCCAAATGATCACTGAGACTCTGTAACTGTAGCTCTTAAGTCTGGAACCAAGTGACAGGGAACGAATGCTAAAAACCATGAGACACCTGCCCCTGTCCCTTGGACAATATCCCATCCAGTGGCTGCAGGGGCCTGACATTGGGTGTGCCCTGCCTCCCCTCATTTATCTACCAGCAGACTCTCCTGCCCTGTGGGGACAGGGTCTCTGACTGTCCCGTCTACACCGGAATTTAAATGCTACAGACTGTGCTGAGAGACTAATGGGTCGGAAGAGATTGTTCGTTCCTCCCTGCCTGCTTCTCCCACAAAGGGAACCGTATTTATTGCTTTAATTAGAGCACCAAGCTGTAGGAGGAAATGGGAGTCTTCAACTCCTCTCCTGACGGATTCAAACTGGGGAGGCAACTTGGAGAATTTTGTGCAGCAAAAGCAGGAGCTAGATAATTAGCACCGTGTGGTTAATGGTTTTACAAAGTGGGGGTTGGGGGGGATGAGAGAAGGGGTGGGAGGGTGAGAGGCCATCTAAGCATCTTTCACCAACTTCCAACAGTTTAAAGTAGGCTCCCCCAAAATAAGTCGTGGGTGTTTGGAAGAATTTTGTTCAGCGAGAGTCAGCTCAGGATGCTGTCATTGTGGGGAGGGAGGAGGGCGGTGTTGATGTTCATCTTAACCTGCAGCAACTGTCACTGAATTGCTGAGCTGGCTTTCTCTGTGCGTTGAAAGGAAATAATAATTCCCTACAATTATTCCTCCAGGGAGAATTAAATTTGCCAACCAATTAAGGCAAGAAAAGACCAAGTTCCCTAAGATATTTCGGGAATTCAGCGAGGTCTCAATAAGTCATAGGTTTTTAAACATAATAACCTGGAGTGATTCCAAGAGTGAGTTCCCAAATCGTTAATGACTGGTGAGGTTTGGTGCAGGCCCATCAGAACAGAAGCCAGGCATTACGCTAAGTAGCTGCACCAGGCCTCCATGTTAAATCTGGTGCAGTCTCTTGTTTGTATCTCTGCCTTGCTGAGAAAGAATAGACGTTTTTATTGATCTCTAGCAGCTCTAACATAATTACAGGATACTTAATTGTAATGACTTTTATAAATTCTGAATAAGATCATGTTTCATTCATGTATTCATTCAGCAAGCACAACATCAGAGCCACCTTGTATTAAATATTTGAGCTACAATGATAAAGAACAGTGACCATAAACCTAGTCCTCAGAGCTTTACAATTAGAGCTGAGGTCAGTAGTATACCCCTGAAGACATGCAATACCTTTCCCGACTCTTCTCTCTCTGTAGGACTAAAGCAGCCACAGGTAATACAGAAGAAAAGGGCAGAGCTGTGCTTCAGCAAAGCTTTATGAATATAAGTTGTTAAATTTCATATAATGGTTACATATTAAGTGTTATAATTGTTATGAAATTTTCTGACAACTTAAAAATGTGAGAGCTATACTTTGCTGATAAAGCTATTCCAGAAATATTTGGCCTTCTAGATTTTGCCTGTCGCCTAGAGGTCCTTGATCTAGAGCAGTCGTTCTCAACCTTCCTAATGCTCTGACCCTTTAATACAGTTCTCCATGTTGTGATGGCCCCCTCCCCAACCATCAAATTATTTTCATTGCTACTTCATAACTGTAATTTTGCTACTGTCATGAATTGTAATGTAAATATCTGTGTTTTCCAATCGTCTTAGGTGGTCCCATCAAAGGGTCATTCAACCCAAAGGCAACCCACACAGGTTGAGAACCTATGGTCTAGAGGTTAGATAAAGGAACAGATTCAGTCACGGAGGCTGATTGGCTGCCATGGAAAGGGGGCACAGGGCAGGAATATAAACACCTTTGGTAGAGTGTTTGCCAAGTATGCAGGAAGCCCTGGATTTGATTCCTTGAGTAGCATCCGTTGAGTATTGTGGCTCACACCTGTAATCCAAGTGTTCAAGCTATGGTTGTAAGAGTATCAGAAGTTCAAGGTCATCTTCAGCTCCGTAGTAAAATCGTGTTCAACATGAAATACCAGTCTCAGAGAAATGAAGAAAGTGGAGGGGTAAAATACAACGTGGCAGAAGTGACTGCATGCCCACAGCTGCATGACTATTAGATAGTTGGAACTGGAAGATACTTCCAGAAGGCCTTGAATGATCTTCAAAGGGTACTTGATTCCCTTCAGGTCATTTTTCAACCAGCTGGTCCAGCCACCTCCAATGACAGGACCTTACACCTCCCAAGTTCTCAAGATAGCTTTTTTTCACTATTGAACAGAGATATATGCACCACATATAAACCGTCATTACATGAATATACAGTACACAAATAATTAAGGATGCTTAATCTTTGTTTTTCCTATTTGTAAGATCTTAGGAAAAATATAATCAATTTTTCCAAATTGAAAGAAAGCAATCCCACTTGCAATTTAATTTATATTTTATTTAGTTCAATGATATCATTTGCCTACTTTTTGCTATATAATTCAGTTCTTCTAAATGAAAGGTAATAAAGATGCACTACCATGTTTCCTCTCTTTCTGATTGGCTCATATATTCAATATTAGCCCATTCGTTTACAGCATGGAGAAAATTAAAAAGAAGCCAAGGGAAAAGGCAATTAGATTGTTTCCTTTTTGAGTGGTTGCTCGAACACATTTGCATAATAATAACAATGTGTGCCAGTGTGCCCTATTAAAATTAATCAGCTTCTGTGATAAGGTTTGGGGAACATAGGATATAGCTAATCCCAAATGTGCATTACCTTCATTACAAAATGAATATTGCCTAGGCTAGCTGGTATCCTAATCTTTCCTGAGTTTTCTTATTTTGTACAGCTATAAGGCAACTTGTAAGAGTCGATTCAGTCGTACCAAGAAGGACCAAAGTACCAGGTCAAAAATTTTTACTGTATGCTTCTCGCCCTCCTCTCCTCCCCTCGTGTGTGTGTGTGTGTGTGTGTGTGTGTGTGTGTGTGTGTGTTTGTGTGTGTGTGTGTGTGACAGAGAGAGAGAGAGAGAGAGAGAGAGAGAGAGAGAGAGAGACTGCACCTTTAGCACTGTCGTAACTGACATTGTGCCGTGTACTGAATAAAACAGATTTAGAGTCAGACAGACTGCAGCAAACAGTTGCTTATTCACACAATATTTTGATAACTAGATAACTTTGCAGGAGAGACACTTCTCACAGCATCTCTGAGTCGTGATTTATTCGTTTGTAAGATGAAAGTAATAATGCACATTTTGTAGTGTCAGATGAAACATGTTAGCAAACAGTGTGAGATAATTCTTAGTATTCAAATCTTATTCTCTTCTCCTCCGTTCCAGCCTTCGCCAAATTACTTCTAAAGCTAATAATGGGCAAAGTGGGAGGAAGAAGGAAGAAGAGCGGGGAGCTGGGTACGGCGGGAGGAAATCTCAAGCTGGAGATACAAATGCATTATCTAAGACATTTACTCTATGGTCCTATTAAATTAAACCTTTTCCCTAGAGGAATTAAAATATTACTGTAATATGATTAAATATTTAGCCAAAAAGAAAATCCCCTTCTCATCTGGAGGTGATTGCAAAGAAGCTGGTTGGCATGGTTCTCTGTTAAAATGAAAATGTTGGGGGACAGGAGAAATGGCTCAACCACTAGGAATTGAGCTGAATGCTCTTCCAGAGGACCCAGGTTCAGTTCCCAGCACTCACATACTGTTTCATAGCCATCTGTGACTCTAGTTCCAGAGGATCTGATGCCTTCTTCTGACCACTATGGTCACTAGGCACACATATGGTGCACACACATACATGCAGGCAAAATACTCAAGCACATAAAATAAAAATAAGTATAAAAAGCAGAAATGTTGGTTTAAGTGTGTGAGGTATCTCCAAATCTAATAAGGAAACAAAATGCATTGTATTCCTGAAAGTCAGGATGTCGAGAGCTTTAAATGTTGTGCACAAAGACTCTGGGAGGGTAGCTGAAGTTTTTAATGTGAGCCTGTTCTGCACCCTTAGGTTGTACTCTTAAGCAATGTCAGTTTCTTTTAGCCTTGTATCATAGACATAGGTGCCACTATTACCTTCAGTTTGATACTGGAGAAACTGAGGCACCTGGGACCCATGATGAATTAATGGCAAAGTCAGGCTCTGATTCAGAACACCTGTATTCTGCATTCTTCAATACATCCTCCACTCCTTCTATTGTCCTTCATTCTTCCTTTTAAAAGCAAGCCATACAAGCCTGAAGAAGAGAGATCCCCTGTGTAAAAGCCAAAGAGATCATATGAATGAGTTCAGGAACCCTAAGGTCTACGGACGGATGCCAGGGAAAGGGAGCTGACAGTCCTCAGCTCCCGTTCATTTTGGAGTGAAGGGGATCCAATTTGTTCAAGATTAGGCAGATACTCACTAAACATGGACCCAATATCAGACAACCTTATTAGTGCTGAGGCCACCGTGGTAAAGAAGTTGCCAGTCCTCAGGAGTTTCGAGCAGGAAGATTAGAGTTAAAGGCCACTGTCTGGGAAAAAAAATACAGAAGCCTTGTGTGAAAGAAAGAAAGAAAGAAAGAAAGAAAGAAAGAAAGAAAGAAAGAAAGAAAGAAAGAAAGAAAGAGAAAGAGAGAGAAAGAGAAAGAGAAAGATGAGTGGGGATGGAAGGAAGGAGAAAAAGAAAGGACGGAAGGAAGGAAGGAAGGAAGGAAGGAAGGAAGGAAGGAAGGAAGGAAGGAAGGAAGAGGTGGGTGAGTAGGGAGAGAAGAATCAAGAATCTTCAAGTCTGTGTTGTGAGTTGAACAGTGCTCCCCTCCCTCTGCGAAAATACACATCCACCAGCAACCTCAGAATGTGGTCTTACCTAGAAGTAGGATCTTCGTAGATTTGACTGAGGTCAGAGTAGAGACAAGACCACACTTGAGGAAAGTTTTGCTGCATCTAACAAGGATGTCCTTCTCAAAATGCAATGTCACACAGGGAGAAGACATTGTGAAGTTATAGGTAGTAACCAGAAGGATGTGTCTGCAAGACAATGAGTGGCTAAGGGGGAAGCAGGACAGTCTTTTAGAGGACACCCCACTAAAGTCCTCACTGTTTCAGAGTGCACTTGCATGCAGTTGTCATGTCCCCCAGATGTCCCAGATCTTTCTTTATCTTTCATTGCCTTGACCAATTTGTAGAGTCCTGACTTCTCTAAATTACCTTGCAATTTGAACTTGACGTATATTTTATCAGGGTTAAAATGTGGCTGTATGTTCCTAGGAAGGATCATCCTCCAGTCATCATTCGGGAGGCATCTGATGCTGTCATGTGTTTCTGGTGATGTTGATCCCCATCACTTGGATAAGTGCTGTCTGACAGATTTTTCTGTTACAAATTTATTCACCACTCATAGCAACAACAACAGACTAGAATCAAACTATGCAAATATCTATTTCTTTTATCATCATCATCACTGTCATTTCTTCATCATGTGGATGCTGTGGATGCAGGGTGAGTGTGCATGCATGTTCACATGTATGTGGGTGCCTGTGTGCCAGTGGAGGCCTGAGACTACTGTTAGGAGTTTTCTCCAATTATTCTTCATGTTATACATTGAGATAGACTCTCTCAATTGAAGCCAGATCTTGTGGATCAGACTAGTTTAGACAGCAAACCCTGTCTCTACCACCAGAGTGCTAGGATCGCAGGCAGGCTGTCACATCCACTAGGCATTTAAGTGGGCTCCAGGGATCTGAAC
>CABHPP010143630.1:0-27214 GCA_902168425.1 Peromyscus attwateri
GTCTTTCCAAATGAAAATGCCTTTTCAAAGATGTGCGAACTTTGAGCCACATTTGCCCCTGACATCCGTGGGGAATCCAGCGGTGTTGGGAAAAGTAAGAAATACCTCTTCTGAGATCAGGTGTGGCTCCACCTGAGAACCAAACAGCAAACAGCACAGATTCTATTCCGTGGGCAGTGGCTGGGGAAATACCAAGCAATACAAAACTGTTTACCAACAGACAAGGGACGCGATACCTCTAGGGGTTTAATGTCCTCGAATGTGCTGGGAGAAAAAAAAATCACTAAAGAGCTCTAGCCAGTAGAATATTCAATGTGCTTCGTCCCCAAAGGCTGATATGTTAGCATCTACTCACACACACACGTATTTTAAGAACATGCAAAGTGGCTGGGTAGTGCCGCTGGGGAACCAAGCATCTAACTATTTAATTCTCAGTAATTTAAATTAAAATAGCCATGTGTGGTCAGCAGTTATCATTATTGGACTGTGTAGCTTTAGAACATTCCAAAAGGTTGACAGCACTTTGCCGATAATCTGTATTACATCACCAGGTCTCATGCTGATTTATTTATGTTTTGACTGTAAGCCTTATGTCTTGAAGTGTAAAGGGAATTTTCAGGGTATTGATGGGCAAGGAGGCCCCGAAGGAAATGATATGTGTAAAAGGCTTGGAAGCCTTTGAAACACTGAACACACCAGGCTGACTGGAAATAGAATTGGAGTTTCAGAGGTTATTGGGGGAAGCCGTGGGTGCTGTGTAATGGAGACCCTGGAGTCAGAGCTGAGGGTGGTAATGACTTGACAGACAGTGCCGAGCCACCCAAGGCTCCCTGCCCGGAGGAGCTTGATGAGAACTGTGCATTCCAAGACTGGTCTACCCATGTGTTTGGATCCTGGCTTCAATTCATTTTTTAAATGTTTTTATTCTTGTGAGTGGTGGGATGTATACACTGTGTGTGTGGAGGTGCCCATGGAAGCCAGAAGAGGGCATCAGACAGATCACCTAGAGCTGGAGTTACAGGCCATAGTGAGATGCCCAATATGGGTGCTGGGAACCCAGCTCTGGCCGTCTGGAGGTGCAGCAAGCACTCTAACTGCTGAGCCGTCGCTCCAGCCCATGTTTGTCAACAATGCTGCTCTCTCCACTCCAGCCTTGCAATGTCAATGCTGCTCTCTCAGCATCAGGGTCTATCCTTCGCTCAGATGGAAGCACACCTGTCAATCAATCACTTCCAGCCCTTCCCTATGCCATTCTGTCTCTGGTTGCAGTATCTGTCTACCCACCATGTGACATGCCTAGTGGTGGGTCCAGGAGAGTGACCTATTGACCTCTCATGTTTTCGGTCCTTAGCACCTGCGTGACTCAGTCACGTCTCACTGTACACCTGTGAGCACGGAAGAGTAGCCTCCAACAGATAGTTCGATATCTTTTTCAAAGCAAGAGCATCGATTCCTCTGAGACAGCACACCAGGAAATAAGGCTGGGGTCCTCAGCACTGAACCCCTGCTCGGTCCTCCTCTCAAACATCCCCACTGCCCCTTCTGTTTCTCTGGCCCCAAACCTTCCAGTCCATCCATGTAGAGGTGTCTTCCCTCTTACAACCTCTCTTCACAGAATGTTGCAGACCTCCAAGTGAACCCTTGGCCTGCCCAGGCTCCTCACTGATTTGCTCTTTAAACATCAAGAACCCAGAATACTCATTCCTCCTCACAGGAGGTTGTCGCCTTACAGAGCAAGCCGCAGAGCATTTACCACAGCTTCCTGGTACCTTGACACAAAGCAGGAGTTCAGAATTCTTTGTTGGCTAAGTAAACAGCGCCCCTTGCTTCCTCTTTGTCAAGCTCGGTCTGCCTAAAGGCCTTCCTGTCATAACTGGCCATCACTAGTTTCCCATCTGCCTGACTCAGAACCGTCAGCATCTCAGAGCTGCTCTGCTCGGTGGTGCGGTCTCTCAGTGCTGAGCCTCTCCGGGATATGTCCAGTGTTATTTATTTTATACACCACAGACCATTTGAGTTATGTGTAAGCGTTCTTGCCTTCTTGCTCTCCCAGTATAGGTGGGTCGCTCCCTGAATGCATGCACTTCACCTTACTCCTGCTGTGCTTGCCAAGGAATATGTCCCCAAAATGCTCATGATAAATAATGAGGAGTGCAGTAAACATTAAGAACAATAGGATGAGGGATAGTCAATGAATGTTTTCAAGTTTTAGGGAACTATTGTGTAATAAAAATGGATACTGACTGAAGAGACAGGGCTAACAATATGAAATTGAATCACTGAATCTATGTAACCGTCTGGTGTTATATGGGAGGTTAGAGCTCATTATCTTATTAGTTACTTGAAAGTAGAATTAAAGCATGTCTTAAACATGTCTGTATATAGTGAAGTATTTTACTAAATAGAGAAGTGAAAATCTGAACATTTCTTTGCCTTCTAAATTCTATACATCGTTTTCATTATAAGCAAAGATATTTTCTAAATTATATATTTTATTCAATGGTTATACTTTTACTAGTTGAAACATTTCTTGATATATCATTTAATTCCTCTCCCTCCCTCTCTCCCTATCTCCCTTCTTCCTTCTTTAATTGAAACTGTGTCTATCAGAGTGGAGGCATATTGCTAAACAGTGTTTATGGGCACTACCCACAACAATGTTAATATGTTTAAGCTACTATAACAAAACACCCTAGACTGGGTGGTTTATAAACAACAGAAATATCTTTCTCACAGTTCTGGAGACTGGGAAGTCTAAGGCCCTAGCAAACTGGTCTCTGCTAAGTTCCTATGTCCTAGATAGTGGCCTTTTCATTGGGATCTTGCTTGATGAAGGGCCAGAGGAGCTCCCTAGGGCCTCTTTGTAGGACTCAGTTCTCATGATCCACTCACCTCCCAAAGCCCCACCTTTTGATGCTGGGGATTGTCTCAACACCAGTCTGAATTCTGAAGGGAATGCAAGCATTCAGATCTTCAGATGTAGTCCAACATGCCCAGCGTGTGATGAGCAGTTTACATGTTACGCTGTTTAAATCTCATTACAATCTCATTTTATGAATGGGAACACTGAGATGTTAGTTAATTGTTGATTGATTGCTAAGTGCCCGGAGCTGGGCTGCCAAGTCAGGCCTAACAAACCTCAGACCTCTTGCCTGCCTGGGCTATTTCAGGCCAGAAACCCCACGGCAACGTCACTGCCCCGCGCCCCTCGGGAAATGCCATCTTCGGTGGTGTTCTCCAGGCAGCCCTGCTGTGAAAATGTGGCAACAAGTATCCCTCAGTGTTCTGCTTTGTTTTGTTTCAGGAAGAGAAGTTAAACACCCAGAGAAGCCTAATGGACAAGCTCCCCAGCAGGTAAGCTGGCATTTTCCATTTTATGCTCTGTGGGGTGGTCTGTTCTTTATACTTTCCATTAACGTTATATCACTCAGCCTAGAGATTCTCTTTTGTTTCCTGTAACACTGAAGCCAGTGGACAGAGCAAGTCCCCAAGTCTGTTTCTTTCTGGCTCGTTCAGATTTCAGTTCAATGATATGATTTAAAGTTTTTTATGTTATTCTTGTTGTTTTAACATTTTTTTTAATTTTTCCTTTATTTTATATGTGTATATGCACATGTGTCTGTGCAGCCATCAAAAGACAACTTCTAGGAATTGGTTCTCTTCCGCCACCACATGAGGCTTGACCTGGGCCTTGAACTCAGGCCCTCAGTCTTAGCAAATGGTGCACTTACCTGCTAAGCCATCTCACCAGCTCCCCTCTGCAGCTCCTTGTAATTATTATTTTTTTTCTTTACTTTTACTGTTGGGAAGAGAATTTGAAGTGTGTGTGATAAGACAGCAAACCAAATCTTCACAGTGAAAGAGTTCCGCTTGCCCGAGGAGGTTGGAGCATCTCTAGTGCCCTTCACATCCCCCAGCACACTGGCTCTAAGTGTCCATCATCCCAGACTGCAGCCTCAGCCCCCTAGGAATCTGTCAGGAATGCATCTTATTTAGGCCTCACCCCAGACCCCTGAATCAGAAGCTACCCCCAATGCCCAGACCTCAGGCGACTCCAGTGTATCAGTCAGGTGAGGGACCAGGTCCTGGGTTACACCTTCTGCTACGGTTTGAATATGAAATGCGGCCCTCAGGCTTGTGTATTAAAGGCTTGGTGCCCACCCGGCTGGGTGGAGGTGTTTGGGGGAGGTGCTGGATATTTTATGAGGAAACTCCTAGCAGGAGGAAGTAGGTCCCTAGGGGCGTGTCCTTGGGGACTCTATCTTGCAGTATGGCACCTTCCTGACTCTCTGTGTCCTGGCTGCGTTTTGGCACATGTTTCCACAATCATGATATCCTGCCTCACTTCACACCCAGAAGAGACTAGAAAACTAAGCCATAGTAAACCCTTCCTCCTTTTAAATAATCACCTGGGTATTTGTCACAGAGATGGCCCAAGGAAACCATCACATTTTCCTCCCGTTTATCTCTGACTCTCCTCCCTGTACCAACTAACTTGCGGGGCCATCTCCTACATTTCACTGCCAGGCACCAGCCTGTTGCTACCCTACTCCGTGTATCTCAGCCATGGTGCATCCATTATCCTTGTTCCTTCTGGAACGTTCTAGACCATCACGCGGTCCCATCTCTGCAGGGCAGCCTCATCCTTCCAGATCCGTGCTGTCTGCCTGTCTACCCTGCCTGCCACTGAGTTGGCTAGCGTGAGGACCTGGCCTTCTAGCCACCCTGCATCCTTCACTGCTGTGGGCCCACATGTGTCCAGGGACCTCGTTTCATCTGCATTTCCATCTCCTTTCATGGCTACGTCCCAGACCGTTCCATCAACCGTGGGTTCTCAATAATAAGGTCAGGCCACCGTCTCCTAGCGCACCAGATTTCTCATGCTCAAAGGTGTCATGTGACTGGTTCTGTTTGTTTCCAGCCGGGTTAGACTCTCCAGCCCCCAGGACTCTCATCAAATAACCAATAAAGTCAATCTATTTAAGTTTATGCTAAAAAGCGCACCGGGAAAGGTCAGAGGCAGACGTGATGATAGGTGTCTAAACTGAGAGGTGAGATGAAAAAGCGAAGAAAATAGCCGATGGCCAGGTCAGGAAAGAGGTGAAGGAAGCTGTGTGGCCAGGAAAAGAAACAGGCAGTGGTGTGCTAGAGGGTGTAAGTGTCTGCGCATGCCCTTTTCTCTCCAAGGCTCTTAGCTTGAAGGAGTCCTTACAGTCAGGGCCTTCAGCTCACTACAGTCCCATGCTTTCTCTGTAAGGGGCTGTAAACAGGGCCTTGGTGGATTCCAAACCACCGCTCCCAGGTCGCCGTCCCCCTCCCTCACATTTTCAGCGGCTCCTCGGTCCACCCGGCCTTTCTCTCTGTTTCTCTTTCAAGGCACCTTATTTGAAAATGTGGCTCCTTCACCATGTAAGCTCATTGGAGGCTAGCAGCCCTGAAGCTCACTCCAGGATGGAACTTAGCTGTTGCATCTGTTTCTTCCGTGAGGCACGCCACAGCTTTCTTTAACTAAGCACCCCACGGGACAGCACCTCGGGGCTGTGCTCAGGGGCCTTTAAACAGCGAAATGAACAAAAAGGGAACACAAAATGGACTGTAGAGAATGTGCTTATCCAGAATAATAATTCAGCCAAGGAGACAGGAAACTACCCTGTGTGAGCTTCACGAGAAACACGGAGGCCAGATGATTCTTATTTTCGCCGCTTGGCACATGCCCGTGTGTGTCTGCCACACAGCATCGTATAAGGACTAGTGTTTGAGTTACTAATAAATTTTGTCACGTGAACAACATTTGAAAATATGGGCCACAAGAAGTAAGGATCAAGTCTAGCTATAAAATGTCAGTTAGCAGCTGGTATATAAGAAGTGCCATGTAAACTTGGTGTTTTGACCATGATCTTTATTATTGCATGGTATTAAATATCCTGAGGCACTGGGCATCTCTGGAGAGGTGTTAGGTGGAGCAGTGATGATAACTGTTCAGACGTGTGGTCTGAAAGGATCTTATGGCTCTGTGTGGCTAATGTGTTGGAAGGGGACATGAACAGATGTGGAGACAGACTAGGAAATGGTACTGTAATCGGGGTGTTAACAAAGAGATGATACTGCCTTAGAACCGAGCATAAGAAATGGCCATAGCTGGAAGAAACGGGTCTAATAGAGAGCCAGGCCTGATGGCATGTGTCCGTAATCCGGGCACTTGAGAGGCTGAGGTAGGAGGATTGACATGAACTTGAGGCTGGACAGGGATATATAACAAGACTCTGTCTCAAAAGATGAGAGGGAGGGAGGGAAGAAGGAAAGAGGGACAGAAGGAAGGTTAGGTGGACAGCTTCCTTTCTACTGCATTCCCCATGGAGTGTGCTCTGAAAATTCACCAGTACCACCTGCTGCCTCCAGTCCTAGCAGAGAGGTAGATACCCTATGGCCTCATCCAGCCCCCCCCCCCCCCCCCCCGGACAATCTTATCTCCAAAGGCAATCACACTGGATAAGAGCTTCAGCACGTTACTTTCAGGGACACATTTTTGGTCCACATTAGTTACTACAGAACTCTGGAAATGATGCTTCATTTATCCCAAGCATGTGGCCATGGATCATTGTTATCTTTGTAGACTTTAAGACTGTTACCTAAGCTTCTCTCCATGTGGCTTCCTCTAAAATGTCCTCAGAGTTTGCAAGACTTGGCTTTTCCCAGATGCTTCCCGATTCCTCCATAGTGTCTGCCTTCTCCCAGATAAAGCAGATTACCAAAATGAGACAGAGCCTGTGTTGGAGACGCACCCCAACGCCCTTGTGGTTTCGGGGTGGAAGGATCACCTGTTTCTTTCTGTTCAGGGTCTACGTGACTGAGCACCCAGCAGTTGAGGGTATCCTCACAGTGACCACAAACATGGCAAGAGCTGGCATATATCAAGAACTCACCTGCCCAGCACACTTTGCCAGATGTCCTAGTCAATGTCCTAGTGCTATGTTGAGACACTGTGACCACGGCAACTCTTATAAAAGAAAGCATTTCATTGGAGCTGGCTTACAGTTTCAGAGGGTTAGTCCATTATCAACATGACAGGAAGCATGACGGCACACAGCTGAGAGTTCTACATCTGGATCCTCAGACAGCAGGAAGAGTAAGTCACTGGGCCTGACTTGAGCTTCTGAAACCCCGAAGCCCACCCCTAGTAACACACTTCCTCCAACAAGGCCACACCTCCTAACCCCTTTCAAGTGACACCACTCCCCAATGGCCATGCATTTTAAATATATGAGCCTATGGGGTCATTCCTATTCAAAGCAGCACGCCAGCCCTGTCATGTGTTTGTATGGAGTCATCTTCAGAACAACCCTATAAGACTGGATGTTACTCTTTCTCCCACCTTGATGTTGGTGAAACTGAGATTGAGCGAAGGTTTGTGGTGAACTCAAGGCCACCCAGCTTCTAACAACCCCTTCTAGAGCCCAGTGACTCAACTATAGCAGCAAATCATCTTCTGTGCATCACTACCAGGGCCCCTCCCCCTCTTCTAAACCCCATTAAAAAACAGCACACTGCTTTCCCTCCTCTGCAGTCTCTCCCAGAGCACCTCACTTCTGAAGTAGTTGTCTAAGTTTTGCACATCGAGCAGTTCTCCACCTCTGCATACCAGTTAGGTGCAACACAATCCAACCAACTTCCTGCTTTAGCTGCCCTGAGGTAGCACCAGATGCCACAAGTTAAGGGCCAAGGCCACGAGACTGGCCCCACTTCACATGCTGGTTTCAAACCTGGACCCTGAACATGTGGCCAGGCAGTCATAAATCAGGGTTCTCAAGGTACCCTCCTTGGACTCAGTAGTCTGTTTGAATGGCTCACAGAACTGAGAGAAATTATGGAGTTACAGTCACTGGTTTGTTCAAAGAATCTTTGTTTAAAGAATCGGATGAGCAGCCAGATGATGCGGAACAAAGGCAAGGTCTAAGAGGACCACAGAGCAGTAACTTCTGCCCTATGGAGTTTAGGAGCACCACCCTCCCAGCACCCAGGAGTGTTTATACACTACACAGGGGCATTTACATACTACATAGGGGTATTTATACACTACACAGGGGCATTTACACACTACACACTACACAGGGGTATTTATACACTACACAGAGGCATTTACACACCACACAGGGGCATTTATACACCACACAGGGGCATTTATGCACCACACAGGGGCATTTATACACTACACAGGGGCATTTATACACTACCCAGGAGTGCTTATACACCACACAGGGGCATTTATACACATTTTGGCAAGCCATACTGCCTGTGGGATTTGCAGAGTTTAATCTCTATCTAATTTCCAGTATTTACCATCACTTCTAACACACACACACACACACACACACACACACACGCACACACGCACACACGCACACCCACACGTGCACTCACACAGAAACAGATAGATAGATAGATAGATAGATAGATAGATAGATAGATAGATAGATAGATGATAGAAGAGAGGGAAGAGAGACAGAGAAACAGAGATATCAGTGGATGATATTGAACCAACCAAAACCTCTCCTTGGTGTAGCATCCTAAGGCTATCCAGGGAACCCAGCCTAAATCATCTCAGCATAAACTCAAGTGTGGCCCGCAGGGTTCCTTATGTCAAGAAGCCACTAGGACTTGGGAAATTCCAGGGGCTTTTGGAGCTCTGTGCCAGGAACCAGAGACAATGATCAAATCTATTTGTCATAACCCCTATATGATTTTATGTGCACCTTGACAAGACCTTCTGGTGAAACAGCCTTAAAAGTAAAATTAATCATGAAAAATAAAGGCAAGGGACAGGACCTGGAGAGATGGCTCAGCAGTTAAGAGCACTGGCTGCTCTTCCAAAGGTCCTAAATCTAATTCCCAGCAACCACATGGTGGCTCACAACCATCTATAATAGGATTTGATGCCCTCTTCTGGCATTCGGGCATACATGCAGACAGAACACACATACACGGGGAGGGGGGGGGATATGGGTCAAACAAAGCAGAGCATGTTTTGTGACTTAGATCAGAAGCCAGGCATGTGGTACTTGACCGTAAACTAGCACTTGGGAGCCTAAAACAGGGATGTCCTGAGTTCAAGGCCAGTCTGGGCTACATTGTGGGACCATGTCTCTAAATAAACAAATAAATAAAAATTTAAAACTATAGCAAAGAATCCTGTTTGAACTATACAGAATAAGTGGGAAACAGAGTCATCTCTCTTTCAGATTTTAAAAATTACCTCAAGAAAACTAATCTCTGAAAACGCTTCCAAGTGTATAAGTCTATAGTCCCAAGATGAAATGTCATCTAGGGGGTCATGGCCTGGGTCCACCTAAAGCTGTGCTTTGATCGCCATGGTGGGTGATTCTCTCTAAACATACTCAGTTTGGATGCCATCATCTCTTGGGTCTTCTAAGCAACAGGGTTCGTCGCTGATGAAAGTCCATGGTGGTGTATGAGGGTCCGCGATGATCAGCTGACCTGTATGAGAGCTCTCTGTATGACTTCCTCCACAGACACAGTTGGCTCTTTGTGTCCGTG
Organism: Peromyscus attwateri; assembly: GCA_902168425.1. Lineage (NCBI taxonomy): Eukaryota > Metazoa > Chordata > Mammalia > Rodentia > Cricetidae > Peromyscus > Peromyscus attwateri. The sequence continues at coordinate 9,553 of CABHPP010143630.1, forward strand.
GGGTGTGTGTCTATAGATTCTGCCACCTGCTGAGGATGGGAAGTATTTAGGAAAAGTCGGCACAGGGCTGTTGACGCATACTGTGTAGTCTCGCCTCGAATGGTAGTGAGCGTGTGGAAACCTGTCCAGTCTGCCCTAAATAACACAGAGCAAGAACTGTACACAGCATTCCCATTGTGCTAGATGTTATAAATTATCTAGAGGAAGCAAGGTCACCACCAAAGAATAAAGGATATAGGAGGATGTGTGTGGACTATACATAACCACTACACCATTTTGTGGAAAGGACTGGAGCAGGTAGGAGTTTGAGGAACATCCCCCATGGATACCAAGGGACAGCTGTCCATCAAGGCCAATGGGAAATTTGCATCATCCACTCTAAGAGCTATAGGTATTTATCTTCAGCAACTGACTTGGAGCCTCACAGAGGCCATCCTGTGCCTAGTGAAAACCAGCCTCACTAATAACGGGGCCCAACACCTGTACCAGTACCAGAGTGCCTTCCACACCCCAGCAGAGATAAGGGGCATCTAAACTTGTTCACTAATGTCACTCACACCTGTTGGTGATATTGGGGATTCCCTAAGATCACTAAGCATGGTGTGAAGGTCCTATGTCCCTTACACCTTCTCTAGGGGAAAATTTAGGGTGTCTACTACTAAAGGGAGTCAAAGGAGGTTGGGAGGGATTGAGGGAACCTGTCCTGAAGTAATATTACAGGGCAAGCGGGCTCGGATGGGAGAGAAGAGAACTCAGTAGAGATAAGTACAAGACTAAAGTCCTCCATCACCACCCTTGGCTCCGCCCCTGTGACCCGCCCAACACAAGGCACTCGGCATGTACGCCATGCACGCACGTTACACGACACTGGTTCTTTCAGAACCCAAGACCAGCGATGGTCACATGACTAGGATTTAGTCACGGAGCCAATCTTCCTTTGCCAATGAGACTGTCTGTAATAGGTAAGGTCCCGAAGGGAACAGTCACACCTCCTTGCCAACCCAGGAAATCCTACGTGACCTGTGGTCATTTGGTTATGCAGACACGGGGGAAAAAAACGGGAAGCAAATGAGACGATGAGGTGACACAGGCCGTCCACGCAGGTAGATCTTTCCACCTGCTGTGATTTGAATAATTGTCCTGTCCAACTCATGTTGAACTATAACCCCAGTGCCACAGTTGTGGGATCTAGAGAGGTGCTGTTAGGGATAGTGGAGTAATAGGAAGACCACAGGAGGGGGTTCCTAATGAGGAGGATCCTCTCCTCTCTTGCCCTCTTATGCACACTCACCTGCGCGTCCCTCCCCATTTTCTCTCGAACGTTCACCATGTAAAACCTTCTACCATGTGCTGATGTAGCCAGAAGGCCCTCGCCAGATGTAGCCATTAGATCTTTGCAGCCTCCGCATTCTGAAAAATAATTGCTTTCCTTTATCAATGACACGGCCTGTGGTGTTATGCTCTGGCCACGAAACAAATGCTAAGACACCACTCCGTGGTGAGAGATGGAAGAAGACTCGAAGGGCTCTGGTGGAGCCTGTTGGGAACCCGAAGCCGCAGAGGACATGGAGTTGCTTCCAGCATGGATAGCAGCCTGTCTGAGATAGAGAGGGAGAGATGGATCCCTGACGTCTCCCTTCTTTGTCCAGTCCAGCACTACCACGGGTGGGCTCTAAGGGCAGGGCAGCTGCAGGGATAGAGTTCCCTGAAGAATAGCTAGGCAAAGGAAGGAAAGGAGTCTGAGAGCAAGCCAACCCTCCACGGTGTGCTCTTCAGATGAATTCCACATTTTATGGAACTTGATTTTCTTAATGCTTTCCTGTTATATGCCACAGCCAGGGAGAAGAGGCCACCCATAAATTAGAAAATGTACTAGGATGGGTCTCAGTTGGTAGGGTGCTTTCTAAGATACACAGAGCTCTGAGTTTGATCCCTAGCACCACGGAAAACCAGGCGTGGCGGTACATGCCTGTAATCCCCGTACTCAGGAAATGAAGGCGGAGGGATCAGAAGTTCAAGGTCATCCTCAGCTGTGTAATGAGTTTGAGGCCAGTCTGGAATACATGGGACCCTGCCCTCTCCAAGCCCCCTCGAAAAGAAAATGATAAAAGGTTACAAAGTATAGCCAGGCATGGTAAAGCCTATCTTTAACCTCACGACTTGGAAGACAGAGGCAGGAGGATTGCAAGTTCAAGGCCAGTCTGGGCTACATAGTAAGACTATGTCAAAATTGTGGAAGCAAAAGAGGGTTAAAATAAAGTGCTATGAAACAATTTTTTGGAAAATGAATGAAAACTTTAAAGCCTTAAGATAATTGTAAAATGCCTGACTTTGTGTTGGGATTGAGGATGGTGATGGTGTAGTAGTTTCTGACCAGTGAGCCTGACTTTGTGTTGGGATTGAGGATAGTAATGATGTAGTTTCTGACCAAGTGACCATGTTGACTAACTTGGTTTGAGCCATGTTATTGGTCCCTAAAAGGATCCAGCACCATGCAGTAGCCTCATTGATTTCTAGGGACTCACCAGGATACAGTGTTAAGATACAGGCATCCCGCTTTGAAATAAAGCTGGCCTGACCCAACAAGGACAAAACCACACAGGCAACTCACCTGCCTCAACGTCTTTAAAGCAGTTGTCACCAAGCTGTGACAGCAGCATCTGGGAGCTGGTAAGAAATGCAGGTTCTTGGACCCCACTCAGACTCAGGTGGATCAGTGCAACCCAGGGCCCTCTGCTGCTATGTCTACCAAGAACCTCCGCATGTGAGCACACACGCACATACGGGTTGGGTAAAGAGGGAAGGAAGGAGAGGTGGGGGAAGAGAGAATCTTTATGAGAAATTGTATCTCATTTACTCCAAGCAGCAGCAACTCTCAGGAATTTACAATCCAGGAACAGGGCACAGCTTTTCAGTGGCTTCCTAAAACAATCCCCCCAGGGACTTCTGTTCCATTTTATTCCCTCATGCACATTGTGTCTTTTTCCCATAATGCTCTGTGTTCTACTGAAGAGGCTTCTCCTCCAAACCCTTCCAGTAGGGACCTGTTACCTTTAGGGTAGATCTTTACCTCCCAGTCCATAGCCATGGACCGTCAACTGGAAGGCGGGACTCCAGGCCAGCTCATCCACAGCCTCACAGAAGCACTGCTTATGAACAGGCCTGATGGAGATGTATAGAACCCAGAGGACCGGGAACCCTCCATACCTCACAAGCTCTTTCTTCACTCAGCCTCTGCCACAGAAGAAGATGGTAGAGAAAACCCCAGACTCTTCCACTTCAGGGTTTCATGGGCAGTTTTGTGTGAAACGGGGCCTATGTAGGATTTTAAGAGCCCTTCCCACCCCCACTGTGGTCTGGATAAACTAAGGAATAAAGCCTTACCTGGACAGAGCTGCAAGAGCCACTGTACTGTGGCCACTAGAACTAACATGACAGATGTGCCTGGAATGTTTACCATGTTCTTTGCTGGCCAACCTTACCATGGCAAGCACCTGCACTACTTGTAACCTGACTCTTGTGTTTCTGAGGCCTTGCCGATACCAAGTGAGTGCCTTCCTTGAAATTGAACAATTAGTAACTACTCTAGCCTGCCATCTGGCGGTAAGCAGATGAAATGACAGCTGGAGCGTTCAAGTCAAGAGTAAAGCAAATTCCATTTTGCAAAAGCTACTGAACACAAGCTGAGGAGAAAGGTGTAGGAAGGCCAGAACCTACCAAGGTAGAAAATAGGAAGTAGTCATGTGGAAAACAATAACCACTTCATTAGTAATGGCTCCACTATCTCACCAACCTTTATAGCGTTTATTCCCACTTGAAAGGCTTGTTGTAAAGTGAAAAAGAATTAAAATCAGAAAGTCCTTAAGCCAGCATTGGATGCATAGTAATCACGTACACGTTAACTGTGGTGTTTATTACATTTTATTTTTAATTACATGTATGTATTTGTCTTGGGTATGTGTTCATGAGTGTTTATACCCGCAGAGGCCAGAAGAGGGCATCAGATTCCCCCAAGCTAGAGTTACAAGTAGTTGTGAGCCACCTGATGTGGACGGTAGGAACCAACCTCAAGTCCTCTGGAAGAACAGCAAGCTCTCTCAGCCACCTGGAACCACCTCTCCATCCCTTACATGTTTATTCATAAGCACTGGTGGCCCTTGGTCATGATAGGAAATGCTCTGTATCAGTGGTTCTCAACTTATCAGTCATGATCCCTTGACAGGGATTGTTAAATGACTGTTTCACATGGGTCTCCTAAGACCATTGGAAAACACAGATGTTTACAATATGATTCGTAACAGTAGCAAAATTATAGTTATGAAGTAGCAATGGAAATCATTTTATGGTTGGGGGTCACCACGACGTGAGGAACTGTATTAAAGGATCGCAGCATTAGGAAGGTTGAGAATCACTGCTGTTCATGCTTTCGTCTCATTCTCAACCCTGAGAAGCGAGAACCATTGCTCTTCCTGGCTTGCTGATTAGACAATTGACTCTCAGAGGTAAAGAATGTTGCGGGAAAGACTCCTCTGTGGAGCAAAGGAACTGGAGCTCATCTCTGACCTGAAGCTGTTTACTTGTGTGTGCATTTAACTGCCAGGGTAATGGAATGAGTCTTCTCAGTGCTTGTAGAAACCTGATACCATTCCATGCTTTTTACCCACTTCCACCCTACATACATACCTCACCGCCCCCACCCCCACAATACACACAGGGTAGGGGGGAAGGAGAGCCTGAGAGCACGAGAGACTATAAGGGAGCAACTCACAATACCGATGTATCCCCAGACCCTAGCACAGTGCCTGGTAGATACCAGAGGCTTGGTGTGTACTTCGGAAGAAATGAAGATGCTTATCTGCCATGGTTCATCAAACATGTATCATTTTATTTTTACTTATATATATGTGTCTGTGCAAGTATATACCATGTGCCCACAGAACCCAGAGGCATCAGACTGTGTGAAGCTGGAGTCACAGTAGGCAGTTGTTAGCCTCCCAATGTGGCAACTTAGAACGGAGTTTAGGCTCCTGTGTGAACAGCAAGGGCTCTTAACCATGAACCTTCCCCCACTGGCCCCAGTCAAGCATTTGCCTTAAAGACAGTGGGCTAATTACTAAATCAGAAAGGAGGGTGGCATCAGATTTTAAACAGAAGACCAGACCAAATGAAATGTTCTTAAGATCCGTCAAAATGACTGTCCTACGGTAAAGACCACAGCAAGAGAAACAGTGGTATTATCAGGGTATTTGAAGGGAATGTGTCCCCACGTGCAACATGAACAGCCAGGGTCCTGTGGACCCTGCAGCAGTAAAGTCAGGGATCAGGACCTGGCCTGTTCCTCTTGAGTTCTGAAAGCAGAAGCGTCACAGTGGTGCTATAGACATCTCCTCACGTGGACATCCCTGCCGAGGCCAGCTGTGGAGGTAGCCTTCTGAGTGATGCAGTTCCAACAGGCCCCAGGCAGCCTTCCACTGAGAAGGGTCCATGACAATCCAGCTGTGTCTCCTGAGGAGGTGATGACATTGGCTCTTCAGTTTCCTAGTCCAGATGTATGGTGGTCTGAATAAAAATGGCCCCCATAGGCTCCTAGGGAGTGGCACTATTAGGAGGTATGGCCTTGTTAGAGTAGGTGTGGCTTTGGTGGAGAAAGTGGGTCATTAGTGGGTGAGCTTTAAGGTCTCAGAAGCTTCTGCCAGGTCTAGTGTGACATTTAGGGCCAGTGGCTTGCTCTCTTCCTGTTGCCTGCCAAATTGGATGTAGAACTCTCAGCTCCCTCTCCAGCACCATGTCTGCCTGCATGCCACCATGCTTCCCACCATGATGATAATGGATTAAGCCTCTGAAACTGTAAGCCAGCCCCAATTAAATGTTTTCCTTTAGAAGAGTTGTCATGGTCATGGTGTCTCTTCACAAGGTGTTTCAGAAGGCCCAGATGTCTGGACTTGCTACAAGCTCCCTGGTACTCATCACCTTCTCCAAGGCCTACCACATGAAGAAGAGGGTCCATCTGATGCCCCCCACCCTCAGAGGGTTTCCTTAATCTGAGACCCTCATTCCTTCCAACCACTCTGCTTTTTGCACCTGTGTCCTTGTCTCGGAGTCCTAGGGCCCTAGTTGAAATGACCTAAGTCAAAATACTATAACATTAGGGAGAGAGATGGAGAAGTGGGGCTGGAGGAGAGGACCCTGAAATCAAACCTTTCTCCACTGGGTCAGGATCATGACTTGGGACCCAGTGGGTCTCATTGGTCTCTCCATGCAGTTATGGGCGCCTTTGCAACCACTGAGCAAGTTCCTCAGTGCAGGGTAGTATAGATGCCACCAGGACTCCACTCCAGCATTAACAAGTGTGTAAGCCAAAGCAAATCACAGGTGGTGTGTGACAGTTCTCTCCCACTGTCACATCTGGATGGAGAGATCTGGAAGAGATGCAATAGGTTCCTAATGACAGACAAAGACGTTAAGGACTCAAGAGAAGAAGCAGCCCTCCCATGTCTGTGACACTGGAGATGGGGTTGTGCCTAGGGTGCAGACTTCTGACATCCAGGCATGAACGACACCTGTGTGTTAGCCCCACAGTATAGCATTGATGTGTAAGACTCCTGATGATAAGGGCCATCCTCCCCATCATAGTTTTTCCCAAAGCATCCCTCAGCATGGGTTCTAACAGTTGCTAATAAGCTTACTATGAAAGTAAGTTGTGTGAGCTAATGTTTTAGGGAAATACTGGGTTAAGTAGGTAACACTCTTGTTGCTGAAGTTTTTCCTGTGTCCTGCCTGGTCTGCAGCTGCTCAGACCCAAGTAAACACACAGAGGCTTATATTAATTAAAAGTACTTGGCCATTAGCTCAGGCTCACTACTGACTAGCTCTTACACTTAAACTCAGCCCATTTTTGTTAATCTATATGTCACCACATGTTCTGTGACTTTACCTGTGTGCCATTACATGCTGCTCCCTGGATGACAGGCTGGCGTCTCTCCTGACTCAGCCTCCTTCTTCCTATAGAATTCTCCTTTCTGCTTGTCCCGCCTATACTTCCTGCCTGGCTACTGGCCAGTCAGCATTTTATTAAACCAGTGTACAAAAGCATTATTCCACAGCACACTATCCTTTGTTGTAACTCTGAATGTATTCATCTTTATCTCTGCTCTTCCCAAGCCTGTTTGACCAGGGAATCTCTTTTGGGGAGAAAACCTATAAGTATGTCTGTAGATGGAAATTTCTCCTGTCCTGCATTGCCCAGCATTGCGGATGAATCTCTCCCACCTGTGGTCCGCTTATAAATTAATCACTCAGAGGCTATATTAATTACAAACTATATGGCCTCTGGCTTCAGCTTCTTGCTAGCTAGCTCTTTCATTTTTAGAGTAACCCATTCCTATTAAGCTATATGTTGCCACGTGGCTGTGGTGTTACTGGTCTGCCGACATCTTGTTGCTCCTTGGGCAGCAGGGCTCCCGTCTCAATTCTACCCTTCTCTTTGTATCTCTGCTTGGATTTCCCACCTGCCTCTAAGCCAAAGAAGCTTATTTATTAGCCAACCAGAGCAACATATATTCACAGCATACAGAAAGACATCCCACAGCGTATGTGTCTCTATACAACTGTCCCATCCAACCCAATTCTCAGCAGTACTTACTCATATCTAAAGCACGCCATCTAGTGAAGGTGTAAAGTGGAGTATTTAAGGGTGTGAATAATAGGAGTTGCCCTATATTCTTTCAACATCTCAAACGTAACAGAAGCTTGATGCCTTTAGGTAGGAAAAAATCATCCCTGTGAGATTCTGAAGTCCACAGCTCATCATCTAACCCCTCCTCACATATGGAGTCAGCGTACTCTCACATTGGGCCGGCTTCTCTTGTGTCCTCCGTGAACAGTCACACCTGCTGATGTTACATCCATTCCTCCCAAGACAGAAGCTCGGGACCCAGGAGTGGCTCCCTAAATACTCAGCCACTTTGCCCTCTGGCCAGGTTCTGGGAAATCAGATTTAGAAAACAGATTCTGTTTTCTAAATATTAGCAAGTTTTCAAAACAGAGTTGAAATGTTAAGTGTTTCAGTTTACTACAGCTTTCTCACAAATACCCCAGTAGCCCCCTAAAACCTCAAACCATTTCTTGGGAGCATCTTTAAAGTCTCATTTCACAGGACCCCTGAAGCAGCATGTCCTTGATGCTTGGGAGTGTACCACAGAGGAGGACAGTGACTGTGTCCCATCCCTCTCAGTCTATGACTTGTGATTCAGGACCACTGGGTAGGGACCTGTGCGATCTGAACCTGGAAATGAAAAGACCCTCGGTTGGAATGGCTTATCCAATCTGATTTCCCAAGGTAGTACACACAAGGAACCCCAGCACTCAGGAGGCTGAGGAAGAACCATAGTGAGTTCCAGACCAGACTAGACTATAGACTCTGTTTCAAAACAAACCAACAGCACACAAGATAGCCAGCCCCGTTTTTCCCGCCTGTCACTCACCCGTCATTCCTACATTTGACTAGTGAGAACGAAGTGTTCTGTGCATTTGTATACAATATTTGAGGTAGATGTCCAGGGCTTCCCTCTGAGGGGAGGGTCAGCCTGAGGACAAGGGCCCCATCTCTGACTGCTTGGTGCCTCTGTCTTGTGTAGGCCCGATGCAGGTAAGTTTATGAGCTCTGTGGCTCTGGCATGTCCAGAAGATAGTGTTTCACAGCCCTGCTCCCCATCATGTGGCCCTTTCATTCTTCTAACCCCTCTCGTTCCCTGAGTCTTCATCAGGGAGTCTTACTTGGATCCATTATTACTACGAGGAGTAACAAATGGCCATCTTCCTAGTTCCCTTACCCCGTGTATGTTTGTTAGCCGGCATCCTACTTGCGTGACAGACCTGGCCCTTTCTCTTTTGAACTCATCTCACCGTGGTCTTGTTGCTCACGTTTTCTTCAGTGGGCTAGAATTCTTGATAGTCCTATTTGTTTTCATGGTCTGATGACTCCAGACTTGGCCAGTAGAACCCCCCCCCCCCACCCGGCCCCAAGCAACCCCCCGCTACACCAGCCCTAACCCCCTCGTGCCCCCATGACTACCGTCAATTTCTCTTTTTAGAAAACTCCAGGCCTCACCCCCGTCCTGCTCTCCCCACCCCCATCCCCATTGTGAAACAGGATTTTCCTGCCTGGAGATTTCACCACTCACTAATGCAGCCCTGACCGTCTTCAAACACAGGGCTGTTTAATTTCAACACGAAGCATGGGACAGAGTCAAGCAGTATGTGGGAGTCCAGGAGCAGGTGGCGCCAGCAGCAGGTAGACTCAGCCATCCTAATGATATTTGCTTTTCCCCTGTGTAAACCAAACCCTGGCTGCCAAAGATGTGCCCTTTGCTTCCCTGGAGCTGTTTATATCACTCCAAAGACAAAGCAAATTTGGATTCCCCTTAGCTCTCCAGGGCTCCCACTATTAGTCAGGCAGCTGCTTCCAAAAGACAAGCAGGAAGAAGGTGGGTAGCTTGCTCCTTCGGAACTCAGTCTTCCTTCAAGGGCTGGTATTTTTCTAATTCCATGTGTGATGCTGGAGGAGGGATGTTTCCCTTTTGCTCAGAGAGTTCATTTTTCCAGGCAAGAGGTGGATGGGATATTGATATAGGCACAGAGAATGGATTGAACTTGATCTAGTGTGTATAAGGAAGAATAATTGCAGATATGGGTGTGGGGAGGGGGGGTGAGTATATTTGTCCCCACCCTGTTCACCTGTGGGTCATAGAACCTTGAACATTAGAGGCCAGTTGAGAGAAGGAATGTCACCAGGAAAGGAAATCACCAAGTGGAAAGAGAGGGCAGGACCTGAACCAGGAAGTGTGTCCCACAGCTCAGGCTGGTACCTGACTCAAAAGCATGGCTCTCAGGTATGAGACTAGATGTGAAGGAAAGCCAAGAGGTGGACCCTAAGGGAGCAGGTTTGGGGAGAAAAGGCAGGAAATTGACCCTAAAGAGGGAAAAGCTGCTCAAACAGCCTGTAATTGCAGGGTTTGGGAGAGCAGTGTGGATCCTGTCTCCCGAGGAGAGATGGGGAGCCTGAAGACAGCAGGAAACATACACGCAGTTGATGGTCTTGGGTTCAGTCTCTAGCCTGCCCACTTCTGTCTGTCTGTCCCACTCCTTGGGATATCGGTGGTTTTGGAGGAGGAATGTTAAATCCCAGCCGTTCTTGCATTTCTAAGCAAATTACTCTGTGGCCTGAGCCCAGCAGAAGGTGAAAAAAGGCTTTCAAGCTTCACTAGGTAATAGATCCCCAGGATCCAAGCAGCTACTAGGAAACTGGGATGGACCAACACCCCCAACCTCCCCCCCTGCACCCCAGCCCCCTCCCCCCCCCCCGCATGCTTCTTTCTCCCTCTCTTCCAGCTGCTAAACTAGAACTCCAAAAGCTGACCTACTCATCGTTAATATTCATTTACAGGGCTGTCTGCAGTCTGTCCTTTGTGGTTTCTCAAACACTGATGAGCCCCCCCTTCCCTTTTCTTCAACTTTGTCTTCCCTAGTTACCTTCCTATCTGGATTTGCTTTTTTTTCAAACAAGACTCCAAAGTAAGCACAAGTGCTGCAGTCAGGATTTCAGCGCCAGTCCTGAAATGGGGAGGGAAAGGATGGAAGGGAAGGAGGGGTTGGAGGAGGGGAGAAGTGTGCATGGTACTTTCAAATCTAACCTATTTATCCATCTCATCTATGAGTTAGGAGCAGAAAGTGAGGCAGTGGGAAGCTAGAGCTAGGAGCATAATCCTAAAAGCCATTGTGTGTGTGCGCGTGTACGTGCGTGTGCGTGTGCGTGTGCGTGTGCGTGTGTGTGTGTGTGTGTGTGTCTGTGTCTGTGTCTGTGTCTGTGTCTGTTTACATGCGGCTACTTAAGCATCCCATCCCTTCGTTCTCTGAAGGGCTGTTGTACTTGGGTCTATGTATGTTTTCCACTTGATGTCATGATTGACAGACATGCACCATTGGTCTTTTTTCCAGAAACAGCTACTTCTTGGTGTGGCTAATGCCTGCGTCATGGCGACTAGATTGCATGTCTTGTGAGTCCAAGATGTGTGTCTTTTAAAAATACAAATGAGGCTTGGAGAGCTGACTCTATCGGGAAGATGGATCAGAAATGAATCTGTGACATATCCAGATGAATCTGTGACAGGTCTAGTAGGAGCGCATGTTAGGAGAACAAGTGAGAGAGAGTCCAGAGGGAAGCCGAAGAGAGATGGCTGTGTGGCCACGCGGACCTGCAAATTCAGGAGCTCAGGGATTCAGGGTTGGGAGAAGTGGGGTTGGGTCTATAAGCACTTCCTGTGATACTGGAAAAACTGCTACAAACTTGGGGTTTTCAGACAAGCAGCCAGAGCTTTTAGAGCTGGCATCAGTGGGTTGCATTAAGGACACTGAGTGTTACCAGGGCCCTGTTCCTCAGGGATATGGCCCTCACTTCTGCCTCTATAATCACATCGTCTCTCCGTCTTCTGTCTGGGACCAAATCTCCTTCGGCCTTCGGCTCAGGAGCACAAATATAACTGAACTTTGGGACATCCCCATATTGAGGTCCTTGACTTGATTACCTCCACATTTGTCTGATTGCTTGCTTTGGCCGTGGTAACATTCACAGATCCCAAGGAGTCAAGTGTGTATATCTTTTAGGAAATGACTTTTCCACTTACTTCGTAGGTACTGATTTTATTACCACAGTAAATTGAAACCCCTGTAACTAACCAACCAACCAACCTGTAATTCATAGCAGCTGCATACGTTTTCCCTACTGATTGAGTATTGTTTTTTAGTTTTTTTTGAGTTATCCTCTGTTTTTTTTTTTTTTTTAAGGAGGGAAGGAGGGAGGGAGGGAGGGAGGGGGAAGGAGGGAGGGAGAGCGAGGGAGGGAGGCAGGCAGCCAGCCAGCCAGCCAGCCAGCCAGCCACAGGCAAATCATCTCTCCTCCAAATGAACTTTGCAGACAAAGGCACTAGGTTGAAGGTCCTGGTGTCCATTTGTCTTCTGAAAGGCTGTACACATAAGAAACAGAAAACCACTAAGAGGTCCTCCCGTTTCAACACTTAGGATTCACTGAGGAATCCAGCAGGCCAGGGTGGCCAGCTTTGCATGAAAAGAAGATTTTGTTCAAAGGGAAGCAATGGAGAATATCCAACCCTGGGAAGGAGCAGGGCACAGTGAGCGGGTGGGAAAGGATTCCACCACCTTCACTAGGAAGCCCCAGGGCATGGTATTGCAGACATGGTGTTGACCAGCAAGCGAATGGAACTCATGACTGATGATTGGGATTGTCCTGGCTGTGGAGATGGCACATCAGGAGCACACTGGTTCAGGCTAAGCTAACACTGGCATCCTGCTCAGGCTGCACCACTCCAAAGGGCTGAATCAGGAAACACACGGTCAGCCATCTTTAATACTCACGGTCTATGCTAGTGAGCTTTCCATTTCTCTGACAAATCCCTGAGCCAGTCAACAGATAAGAAAGGATGGTTTATTTTGATTCCCAGAAGGGATGGTTCATTTTTGTTCGGAGTTCTGGAAGTTTCAGTCCATAGTCACCTGGCCCTGTTATTTGAGGTTGTATCAGTATGGTACATCATGGTAGGACCATGTGACAAAAGATACTTCGTCACCTCAAGGCAACTGAGAAATAAGAAAAAGAAAAAAGAGAGTACTGGGTCCAAATATTCTCTAGGCACACCTCCTAATGATCTAACTTCTGTCCCCTAAATTTCACCTTCTAAAAGGCCTACCACCTCTCAGTAGTACCACAAACTGGTGACCAAACCTTCAACACATGGGCCTTTGATGGACATTCAAGATCCAAACCATTCATTGCCTTCTTAATACCTGAGGAGGTGACAAGGAATCCTCTAGGAATGTTCACACCTCCTGCTGCTGAGTGGTGCTGTGTCCAGGAAGATTCCTGGGTCCCTGGGGAAGGCCACAGGTCACTAAACATCATGGGTCCCTTTGCTCCCTGACATTATCCCATCATGCTTTTCTCATCTGCAGATGGGGGTGGAATATAAAGCTTGGATGGCTGAAAAGGAGTTTGTGTGGGTCAAGTGTAAAGAATGTTTGGGAATTCTGAATCCATGACTTCAGAGACATGGGGGGGTTCTGTCTTCATGATTCATGTGCTATCCTTGGACCAGAACTTAACAGCTCTTCATTTTGAGTGTCTAAGAAGGAAAAGTAAACTTGATTCTCACTAATAGGACTAATGACATTCTCTTTTTCTTACTCTTTCTTTTCCAGATGGTAACAAAAAATAATCCAGATGGGGTGCAGGTGTTGTAAGATGATACAAAGGTAAAGTGAACAGAGATTGCCTGGCAAGGGGCATTGGTGGTCAGTCATGTTGAGACCACGCCCATAAAGTAAGACATGAAAGCAAAAGAGGGCCTCTAGGGAGAGAAGGGGACAAGTGGGGGTGGGGAGGACACACCAGAGGATGGGGATGGCTATAACCAAAGTCAATTATATACGGGTATGAAAATGTCATCTCGAAACCCCTTGTTTTGTCCAATGGCAAATGCTAAAGCAATAGCAAGACCGATAGAAATAAATAAATCCATAAGGACAGGACATGTGGCAGCAGCTCAAAAAGTAACAATGAAATTGTGACCCCGTCAGGGCATTCAGCCAGCTCAGGTTTGACCCACATTGCCACGACATGAAGACTTGGCTCCATCTGACAGCATTTAGAAAACTAGATTTTTTTTTTTTTTTAATTTTCTCATTGCTCAAAACTGTTAGACATACTATTACTCCTGAGGTCAAATTCCATTTCGGTCAAATTTACATTTCTCACAAAGCCTTCAGTGAAAAAAAAAAAAAAAAAAAAAAAGCTCAGCTCAGGTTTAGAGGATTCCTGAAGTGACATCGTTGACACTAAAGAGTCCAGTCACCTTTCTTGTGACATTTCATAAAACTTTGATGTGAATCATAAGGAAGACAGATTCACTGGGGACATGACTTCCTGGGGGTGGGGTGGGAGAGGCAGGGTGGCGGGAAGCTCTGACTTTATTTGAGTCCAAACACACACTTACAAGCTTTACTCCATCAGAGCCATGTGATGTTGGGCTTTGTTCACAAGTGTTTATTATCTACAGTGTTAGTTCTCTACATCCATGGACTCTATAGCCCCAGAGTCCACCAACCATAGATTCAAATATTCAGAAAAGAACCCGAGTCTGTGCTGAATATTGGGACTTTCTTCTTGTTGTTCCCTAAGCAGCACAGATTGAAGATAATCTATATGACATTTATCTTGCCTTAGGTAGAATAAAGAACCTAGAAATGACTTGAAGTGTAATGAGGTGTATGCAGATATGCCATAATTTCATGTGGAAAATTTGAGCATCTACAGATAGTTATGTATGAGGGTCCTAGAACTAATCCCTCAGTGATTGTTTCTTTTATTCTACCACATACTTCATATTTATCATTTTCATGACTGCATAATATTCCACTGGAGAAATATACAGTTGATACTTGGTACTTAGCCCCTTATTTCCCTGTTAGTGGACATTTTTTTTTTAAATTTTCATTTTTCAAGTCCATGAACTACTTTATAATTCACCTATCCCTTCCTTTGGGGTCCCTTTAGCTCTTTTCATTAGCCAAAGATTTCTATGCCAAGTGTATTTATTCTTTTAGACACAATCACAGGAGTTAGTTCCTTCCCCCCAGCTCCTCTGTCCCGAGGTCAACTTAACTGATGCCTACTCCTCTCACCCCCAGCTATCTCTTTGATCCAGTTCAAGTGCCCTCTCCTGGTTTCGTCAACGAAGTAAACAACTGCAGGCTGGAGGAGGATGACACTGTCAGACTAAAAGGCACCCAGAACAGTGAGGTGGAGGTGCCCAGGAATGCCCTGCATGGTGGGAGCCTGACCAAGACGGAGAAGAGAGACGGGACAGCTGGTCTACCTCGCCAAGGCCCGCTCCCTCAGGAGGACTCGCAAGAGAGACACTGTGCGGAGAAGCATGGTATTGTCAATGGTATCAGCCCCACTGCCACTCTGCAGTTGGTCAGGAGTCCCAGTCCCCACCAGGTTGACTCCTGGGCCAGCAGCTCCTGGGCAGGCACCAAAGACGGCACTCACCCAACTCAACCCTTCCTTGAAGGAGAGGACGGCAGGAAGCAGAGCTGCACGGTGCCTACCTCGGCAGAGACCCAGATGGTGGGACGTGGAGACTGCAGGGCCCCTGCTGAGGTCTTGGCAGGGGCAGACCACGTCCTACACATACCAGCCCCAGATTACCCCCAGCTCTGGAGCCCTACACTAGACCATGCAGACCCTGAAGAAAAGGATTATCTTTTTGAGAACCACTCTGAGGTGGAGCCCCTGCCGGGAAATCACCCCAGGGTGAGTGAGCAGGGTCTGAGCCTGCCCTTCTCCCTGAAGAGAAGCTGGGACTCCCTGAATGAGGCGGTGACTACGGAAGTGCTGAATGTCTACTTTAAAGAGGAGGGTCCCACTCGCCCCCCGCCAGCGGTTGATCCTCGAAATGAGCCGGAAGTCCCCCACACCTACAATGAGGACGGAGATGGGGTGGTGGTAGATGAGGACGCTGAGGTGGCCGAAGCCCTGGCAGCATTAGAAGCTGCGACTGCAGGAGAAGATGCAGAGGAGGCAGATTAGGGGAGGGGGCTGGGTGAAAGGCCTGGCGAGGCCAGGCAAGTGAGCTGCAGTCACACTGAGCAGACAGAGAGAAGCAAATGCAGAGCTAACCACTCTGCAGGCGTGCCCAGGCAGCCTTACCAGCCGCACCACGTGTTTACATCCGTTCTCTTCCCATCGCCAGGACCTGCGCCACCCTGCCTGCCTGCCTGCCGTGGGCAGCATCCCTCTGGGTAGCTGGACCCTGATTCAAAACGCTAGGATCCAAGTCAGCGTGGGCCTCCGTGTCCACGTCCACCACACATGCAGAAGTTAAGCAGCTTGCTTGCCGGCCCTGAAAGCTCCCCCAGAACATCTGTCCAGATGTGCATGAGAATGCCCTGATATCCCCACACCTGAGCCCGGGGGTGGGGGGTACACATATATGGGCCATGCTGTTTGAATGTATTCCTTTACCTTGTTTTTGAGAGCCAAATACTTCACCCAACCTAGAAAGGGTAACTATCCACTTAAAGTGCCTACTGTGTGCCAGAGCTTAACTTCAGGGACAGTCACCCAGGGATCTACTAACTAACCACTTGTTGAATGTCAGGTTAAGCTTTGTGGCCTTCGGGGTGGAACAGATGTGACCAGTGAACCAATGGTTAGGCCTCAGCTGTGCTATGAAAACACCTTGACCTTAACTTTTTTTACACTATTACTTTTTAATCTCCTTTGGGATGCGGGAGGCTGGCCAAACTACTTCTTAAAACGAGTGTCGTGTTTTAGTTTCAAGTTCATGAGTGTCTTGGAACAGCAAAGCCATTTACGGAGGGGTTTGGGTCATTAAATGTCTGGTTCCCATTAAAGCAGCATAGCATTATGTGTGTTTCTGCCTTGTCTCAAAGCTGGATAGGATGGTCCCGGACCATCGGCGACCATTGGTGTTTCCTCCAGGTTACACAGGTAGACATTCATTCGCTCTAATGAAAAAGGAAGGGCCAGACGTGGCACCCCCTCTGTGTTAAGGTGGTGTAGTCCCACTTTCTGTTTACACCAGGCTGGTTGGATCTGGTCACTTGGCCACATCTAGCTGGAGAGAAGAGAGAATAGAAAACACAATCAAGCTGTGTATTCGGGTATCCCACATCAATTTGGGATCTAATCCCTGAGGATAGGAGAGAATGGACATTGATTTTGAGGTGAGCAGCCGACACTCTCTGCCACATCAGAACGCCCAGACCCACAAGCCTATGGTACAATTGATTTGTGAGCGGTCCAAGGATGGCACTCACATTGAGTGTGACACAAAAATGTCCTTAAGCCTTTGGATGAAGTCCAGGAGAGGGAAGTCTTGAGAGCTACCACCAACCCAGCTTCAGTCACATCCCCAAAATGGACCCAAAAAGGAAATTCAGACAGGGCCTGGGTAAAGAAGGGATTGACGCAGACAAGGCTGTCTGTGTGTCCCGGAAGCACTGCAATGAGTGCGCACATTCGTTTACTCTCGGAATGGCCGCTAAGTTCCGCAGCCCTGACAGCTCGCTCAAGCTGGGAGGCCTTATTTTTGCCAAAAGCTGCTTTGAGAAGGTTAACAGATAGCCAAGCATTCCAACCTTTTTTATGAAACAATCTTGGCCCTATTCACCTTTACCCCCACATTCAGGCTTCACCAGAGGACCTCGGAGGGGACGCAGAGCTCTGAGACCGAAGGAAAAAAAAAAAAAAAAAAACCTCCCCAATCTGGTTTTCTCTATGAGTTGCTCTGACAGCCGCCAGCATCATGTGTGTGTAGTGTGTTCTTGGGGGCACTTAATCACAAGCGTGATGCTGAAGACAGGGAGCCCTTTGGAACATTCTGAACATTTTGAAAGCACAGGCACACCCACTGTGAGGCACCAACTGAGGTCAGGCTCAGACATCATGGGTCTCTACAATCCATAGCTAATTGTAGCACATGGAATTTACAATATTAAATCTCAATTTTGTCTTTTTTCCTTTTTTTCTTTTTTTATTATTAAGAAATTTTCTATTCATTTTACA
>CABHPP010143630.1:27314-51993 GCA_902168425.1 Peromyscus attwateri
TGTGCTTGTGCGTGTGCGTGTGTGTGTGTGTGTGTGTGTGTGTGTGTGTGTGTTGCATGCATATGGAGATCAGAGAACAACTTGGGGAACTCAGTTCTCTCCTTCAACTATACAGATCGTCACGAGTGGCAGCTGGCACCTTTACTGGCTCAGCCATCTCGCCAGCCCAGGATTATTTTATTTATTGATGATTACATTCTGCTTGCTTTCATGAATTAAGACTTACATTTCACTTTTCGCTGGTAGAAACTGAACTACCCTGTATATGAATTGTCATTTCTCGGTTGCCAAGGCAGAAGAGTTGCGGATTGTTACAATTGTCAGGGCAGGTCCTCAAAGGAATGAAGAGAATTTAGGTGTCTTGCGTGGCACATACCTATTTGTCAGTGACTGATGCCACCTGTCATCTGCCATCTCCCTTTGGGCCTCTCTCATCAGTACATCCTTTCAGCTTGAGAGAGCTGTCAGTCCTGGGGAGCTCAAGCCGCAGTTCTTATGAGTAATAGTATGTGCACAAGGAAGGACCAAGTGCAAGACTATGAGCAAAGATCTGAGGACTTGCCTGGTTTACTCACCACTGACACACCATAGCAGATAGGACAGTCCCTGCTATAGCCTGGACTTGAGATGTCTTCTCATTGAAGGCACTCTCATTTGCACAGGTCTTTGTTTAAAGAATATTATTTTTGACAATTCATATATGTTTGATATACACACGTATTTTTCTTGTTTTGTTTTGTGGTTTGGGTTTTGGGGGTTTTTGTTTGTTTTTTTGTTTTTTGTTTTTTGTTTTTTGTTTGTTTTTGTGTGTGTGTGTGTGTGTGTGTGTGTGTGTGTGTGTGTGTGTTGGTTTTTCGAGACAGGGTTTCTCTGTGTAGCTTTGCGCCTTTCCTGGATCTCACTCTGTAGACCAGGCTGGCCTTGAACTCACAGAGATCCGCCTGCCTCTTGCCCCCCTCCTCCCCCAGTGCTGGGATTAAAGGCGTGTGCCACCACCGCCCGGCTGTTTTGTGTTTTGAAACAGGGTCTCCCTTCATAGCTCTGGCTGCTCTGGAACTCACCCTGTAGACCAGGCTGGCCTCAAACTCACATATCCACCCGCCTCTGCCTTCCGAGTGCTAGGATTAAAGGTGAGCACCACCACTCCAGCTTGTTTGCAATATATACTGAACATATCCAGCCAGGCCTCCATCCCACCCACTCAGACCCCACCATACATCCCCTCTGACCTTCACATCCTTTTCTTTCTTTCTTTTTTTTAATTAAATAACCCATTGAGTTCAGTTGGTGCTCCTGCACATGCATAGGTGTGGAGACATCCTTTGGAGACTGGGCAACTTCCAAGTGGCCACACCCCAAAGGAAACCTGACTACAGGAGCCATCAACTGCCTATAGCTCCTTGGCTAGGGACGGGGTTCCATGAACCCTCTCCTGTCCATGCTGGAATATGGACTGGCTTTATCTTGCACGCATCTTTACGATGGAAAAGAGAGTTCTCCCTCTCTGGTTTTATTTTTACTTTTTCTCTAGAATAAACTCATCCACTTAAAGATATTCTGTTATAGAGACAGTAACAAACACACAAAAGCCAACATTTGCTTAGGGTAAGTGCTTTCCCTGATCATGGAAAAGTAAGCTTGCATTTTTACTTTGGGCTTTTTGAGACAGAGTCTCATGTAGCCCAGGGTAGCCTTAAATTGACTGTGTAGCCAAGGCTGGCTTTGAACTGCTGATTCTCCACCTCTTGAGTGCAAGGAATCGGGTGTGTGTTACCTGTTTGTTTATGTATTGAGTGTGGGTCAAGTTCTCACCTGGGTCAAGTTCCAGAAGGTTTAGGGAGCAGACTGCAGAAGCTCACCAGCCTCTGGAGAAAAAAAAAATACCTTTGGGTGTCAGCCAGGATGCTGACTGAAGTCAGTCACCTGCATATGAAAGTCAGCCCCCTTGAAGTCAACTGTCTGCTCTCCTTCCCACGAAAGCAACTACCAAACAGGTGCCATTGGCCATGCTCTAAGATCAGGTATGGCACAAGTGGAAACCAAGTTCAGTCTTTGTGAATGAAAGAATAACCACTCTGCACACGGCTTGAGGAGACGTCAGTCAAGACTGCCGAATGATGACTGTGCGCTCATGTCCCAGTGATACATACATGTATGTTTGTAGCCTGGAGGAGCTAAGGCCCACATGAATCAGGTTTCCTGCAGGCAGCTCACCCCTCTGTTGGCTCTGTTTGGACCAGGCTGTCTGTGAGCTAGGGAAGGGTGACCACAGAGTAGAACATTGAGTCCCTTTTTCACCTGACAGTGGGAATCCCAAACACGGTCAAAAACCTTAAGAAAGCCAATGTTTAGGCCAAGCTGTTAAGGGTTTGGTGACCTCAGTTTTCAGTCATCTTAAATTTAATTTTTAAAATCCTGAAGAAGGAAAAGCAAAGGATAGGTCCTGGGGGGGAGCCCCCCCCCCCTTCTCTTGATTCCAAACCATGAAGAAAGTACCTCAGGCTGGCTCTTTACACAAAGCTATAGCCAAGCGTCCTTAGTCCAGAAGTTCTGACCCCAGGACACTTGCTCAGCACCTCACACACACATGGGATTTAGTCACATTGCTCCTGGAGTCCCCTGTGTGTCTTGCGATGAACCAAAGGTTTAGATTTCTTTTTCTGAGCCTCAGTTTTCTTGTCTCTAAAGTGGAGACCATTCCTATTTTCTAGCTTGAAAACAGATACTATCCAGCTTTAGTGTGCCCTGGAAGCATGCACTATGCTTACCTTTAAAAAGAAAGAGGAGGAAGAAAACAGATTTCTAGACCTCAGAACTTAGAGACTTACTAGACCTTGAGTGGGTCCCTGTCATCCACACTGTTGATACGGGCAGGTCCCTAGGCTTGTCTAGTGTCACTGAGGTGGTGGCATCGATGGCCGCCACTTTGTTGACCTCACACTGGTCATCAAGAACAAATACTCTACACTCACCCCTACATAGACATGTTATAAATAAATGTATTGTCTTATGGATTCTACTTACAGACCAATGGTAAGAGGAAGCCATAATTAAAATATCAGAGTTGAAAATTTCTTTCCCATAGCACCAGGACCTGTGAAACCTACTTAGGAAACCTCTGGTTTAGAAGACCAAATGAATGCACATTTATAAAAGCACTCTGTAAATAAATAAAATGGGGCTTATCTTTTTTTTGTTTGTTTTGTTTTTTGTTTTTTTTTGAATTTATTTTATTTTATTTTACAATATAATTCAACTTTACATATCAGCCATAGATTCCCCCGTTCTCCCCCCTCCCGCCCCGCCCCCTCCCCCCGGCCCACCCCCCATTTCCATCTCCTCCAGGGCAAAGACTCCCCTGAGGATTGAGATCAACCTGGTGGACTCAGCCCAGGCAGGTCTAGTCCCCTCCTCCCAGGCTGAGCCAAGCATCTCTACTAAGCCCCAGGTTTCAAACAGCCAATTCATGTACTGAGCACAGGACCCGGTCCAACTGCCTGGATGCCTCCCAAACAGGTCAAGCCAATCAACTGTCTCACCCATTCAGAGGGCCTGATCCAGTTGGGGGCCCCTCAGCCATTGGTTCACAGTTCATGTGTTTCCATTCGTTTGGCCACTTGTCCCTGTATTCCATCCATCCCTGGTCCCAACAACTCTTGCTCACATAAACCCTCCTCCTTCTCGCCGATTGGACTCCTGGAGCTCCACCCAGGGCCTGACCGTGGATATCTGCATCTAGTTCCCTCAGTCACTGGATGGAGTTTCTAGCACGACAATTAGGGTGTTTGGCCATCCTATCACCAGGGTAGGTCAGATCGGGCCATTTCTCAACTATTGCCAGCAGTCTATTGTGGGGGCATCTTTGTGGATTTCTGTGGGCCTCTCTAGCACTTTGCTTCTTCCTATTCTCATGTGGTCTTCATTTACCATGAACATTCCTTGTGTTCCCTCTCTGTTCTTGATCCAGTTGGGATCTCCTGCTCCCCCAAGTTCTCTTTCAAAATGGGGCTTATCTTGACAGAATATACAGCATCCGTGTGTGTGAGCCTCAGCCTGAGCATACGCACGCTTGAAAACACCCCACGCCAGCTGTCTGCAACTGTCCCCTCACCGAGGCTGCTGGGGAGCCACTTTCTGGCCTTTGGAAATAGTTAATATGAAACTAGATTGAAATGTGACCTAAAGGCCAGAAAACGGGCAAAGAATTTCACTCATTTCCCTTATCAAAACTGCACATTCCAAACCAAGGTGGGGGAGGGGTGGACTAGTCTAATTAGAGTGATTAGTTAGAACCTTGCTACTCTGTGCTTTCCACTCTTCCAGAGGAAGAGTACCCACACCCCAGCACCCACATCGGGCCACCACTCTAACTCCAGCTCCAGGGGGTCTGACTCCGTCTCCTGGCTTCCAGCTTTCCTCAGGCACATGCACACACACTGTGGACACAGGCACACACATAAAAATAAATCTGAAAAAAAAAAAAGTAGAATCTTGACACTTTGAAATCAATACAATACAACGAATATCTCCTTAGAAAATAATAACTGCCAGGTGGTGGTGGTGGTGCATGCCTTCAATCCCAGCACTCAGGAGGCAGAGGCAGATGGATCTCTGTGAGTTCAAGACCAGCCTGGTCTACAGAGCGAGTTCCAGGACAGCCAGGGCTGTTACACAGAGAAACCTTGTCCTGAAAAACCAACCAAATAAATAAATAATACCCTACCAGCTGGACATGATGGTACACACCCGTAATCCCAGCTCTCAAGAGGATGAGGCAGGAAGATTGTGAGTTCCAATCCAGCTTGGGTAATAGAATGAGCTGTTGTCTCAAAATTGAAGGAAGCAAGCCAGGAAGGAAGGACGAACACAGACAGAGGAGAGGGAGGGAAAAAGACAAGTCTGGGGATGTAGTTCAGTTGGCAGAGTGCTTGCCTAGCATCCATTTCAGAACCTAATAAAACCAGCCCGTGGTGCACACTTGTGATCCAGCCCTCAAGAGGCTGAGGTAGGAAAGGTCAAAAATTCAAGGTCAGGTTTATAGAGATGGCTCAGTGGTTAAAAACATGCACTGATCTCCTATAGGACCAAAGTTTGGTTCTCAGCATGGACATCAGGAAGCTCACAACTGCCTGTACCTGCAGGTCCAAGGGATCTGATGCCTCCGTGGGAAACTGCACTCACACGCGCACATACCCACATGCAGATTCACATACATCCAAATAATTTTAAATAAACATTTTTAAAAATTCAAAGTCATCCTCAACTACATAGCTAGTTTGAGGCTAGTCTGAGCTTATAGGACATCCTTTCTGGGAAAAAAAAAAAAGAAAGAAAGAAAGAAAGAAAGAAAAGAAAGGAAGGAAGAGGGAGGGAGGGAGAGGGGAGAGAAAATCCCAGAAGAACAAGCCTGATCTTGAGGTTATAGTCATCCTTTTCCATCTTCCAAAATATTCCTAAAGCTCTAGGAAAGGATGCACGTGGCCCTCAGACATACATGAAAGGAGGATTTCTCAGGTTCAAGAGAAGCAGTCTGTGGTCTCGGGTCCGTCCAGCTGAGCGGCTCTCCCAGTCTCAAATGTTGATGGCTGAAGAGAAACAAAAGGTTTAAATGACGAATTTGCAAATCCATGAGACTTGGACTCAAAAATTTTCATGACATCAGCCATAAGCCAGGTGACAATCTAGCAAAAAAAACGAGTATCATATTTAAACTATAGATTATTTATTTGCTTAGAGCTTATTATTTATTGCAAGATGAAATAACTACATAGACACTACTTCAGAATAATTCAATGAATTAGATGGTTATTGATTGAACTATGGACTGAAATCCTCTTCAGCTGCCGTCTCTGGGAGCAAATCCTGCCAGTGCATGTTGAGAGTCATTTCCCCCATCTCGTCACCTGTACCGCAGAGGTGATAGCCAGGCCTCCTCTACACCATAAGACCACACTGAGACACGATCCAGGGAGAATGGACACTCAGCTAAGGTTACTGGCTCACTTTCATGAGTTGCAGTCAACATCTTTTTAGTACCTAAGTCTTAACTGCCATGCACTAAAGCTCTCTGAACCAATTTTGATGACATTCATCTCTAAAGTGATAAGCCCTTTCCCACCTACATCACCAGTTATCACCCAACATTAAAAATACAACACAGAGGCACTTATCTGGAACATGCTCTATTCTCCTGTGGTGATATATTGTGCACCCCAATAAAACTTCTCTGGGGATCAGAGGACAGAGCCAACCACTAGATTAGACATAGAGGCCAGATAGTGATGGCACACACCCTTAATCCTATCTATCACTCAGGAGACAGAGATCCCTGTGAATTCAAGGCCACACTGGGAACAGAGCCAGGCGTGGTGGCACACACCTTTAATCCTGGCACCTGAGAGCTCATGCCTTTGCTTGGGAAGCACACGTGCCTTTAATCCGGAAGTGATGGCAGGGCAGAGAAAGGTGTATAAGGTGTGAGGAAACAGGAACTCACTCTCTTGAGGCTGAGGATTTCGTAGATGTAAGCTAGTATCTGACTGTTCTGATCTTTCACTTTCACCCCAATATCTGACTCTAGGTTTTTTATTATAAGACCTTATAAGATTCGTGTTACATTCTCCTTTATTTCATCCCTTACTAGCTAAAGCACACATAGATGTATATGCCCGCTTACACCTTTAGTCACATTGCCCTTGATGTGAGTGACTTATTAAAATGGATCTTTATTTTATCCTTCCTTGCCCCCAAATAAAATTTCATGCAACAAAACGCATATTTGATGCATAACAGAAACCTTGAGAGGGCCAACAGGGTTGGATGGATACTCTGAGGGGTTACATTTGGTTTGGTTTTTATTTAGTATGGCTTATGTTTGATATGGCCAATGTTAAGATATCCATATATAATACACTAACCCGCTGTTTGGTTCTCACCGCACCCAGCACCGAGCGTCTGTCGCCATGCCTCAAAAAATTGAGGAAATCAAGGACACTAACCCATGGTTGCTGCAATTAGAGCAGTGTCACAACTCTGAGGACATTCTGCTTATGGTTTCTCAGGTACAATAATTCAGAAGTAACAATAAATCCAGTTATTTCCAACCCTACTAACATGCTCATCTCTTTTTAGTGATAGAATAAAATTACTGCTAGTCCCTTCTCTCATACTTATGAGTCCACTCAACCTCAGGGAAAGACAATTATTTACTCAAATGCAGTGTGTGATCTGCACTAGAAGACTCAGACCCAGCAGGGCTGGAGTCTTGCCTTCCAACTAGCCTTCCCCTCAAGTCCCCAGTCCATCTTCAAAGGCAAAGCATTGTGGTTGGGAAAGAAACATCAACTGGCCAAACTCTCAGCATTTAGTCTCAAGAAAGAAGGTGGGAACCTAATTTTGTGTAATTTTGGTATCAAGCGAGTTGAGTGCCAACTCTATCTGGCCCTAGACATGACACATCTAAGCTCAGATAGCTTAAAAATGCCATTCAAAGAGCACATTGTCTTCACACAGAGTTTGTAGAATGGGCAAACACATCTGGATGCCCAACCTGTGCTCTTACTGGATGTTTAATAATGAGCCCTGTGCTAGATCAAGGAGAGGGAGCATAGAGGGGCTGTGCCAAGTCAATGACAGGGAGAGGTATTTGGTTTGCAAGTCCTGTGCATGACCAGGACTCCTGGAGATGGACCCAAGGCAGCTCTGGAGTCTGAGCTGCTGAGGACTTCCGAAGGTATGTGGATGTGGGACTCCTCACTCATCTCCCTTTCAGGAGGTAACTGTATTAGTCACCCACTGTCTTAGTCAATGCTGTGAAGAGACACCATGACCACGGCAACTCTTGTCAAGGAAAACATTTCACTGGGGCTGGCTCACAGTTCAGAGTCCACTGTCATCATGGCAGGGAGCATGGTAGCAGGCAAGCAGACATACTGCTGGAGTAGGAGCTGAGTGTTCTACATCCAGATCCACAGGCAGCAGGAAGAGAGAGACACTGGGCTTGGCTTGATCTTCTGAAACCTCAAAGCCCACCCCCCAGGACACTTTCTTCAACAAGCCCACACCTGCTCCAACAAATAGTGTGCTACTCCCTAAGCATTCAACCATATGAGCCTATGGGGGCCATTCTTATTCAAACCAGCACACCCACCATATTTCAGTGAATAACTCCATTGATGTTTGGGGTCTATTGTCTGTATGTTTATGGCTGCAAATAACAAGAGCCCAAACTATGTAAGGCAAAAGAGATGCTTCCTTGAAATGTTCGTGAAACTCAGAAAGAACACCATGCCACAGGGCCAGGTGAGTCTGAGATTCCTGTCTTCCCTGTGTGTGCTTCCTTCTATCCCTCACACCAGTTGGTCTCTCACAGGCCCCTGGGCTCCAGCTTTAGCTCCAATTTGCAAACATCTCACGGAGGGGCTTCTTTAGGCCAGGGGCCCACCCTGACCTGCTATGGGCAGAGGAACAGGGTACCCCACTGAGTCCAAAGGAGGAACCATTGGTCCCCAAAGGGACAAGGGCACTGTTGATGAAGCCTGGGTGTCCCGCTGCACACTCTGCCTTTCCCCCTCAGCTCCTCATTGTATCCTGGGCTTTCAGCATCGCCCACACTTGGTCCCTTCTTCGGCTTTCCAAAGGCCCAGGAGCTCTAACTTGGCTCACTTCAGAAGAGGGAACTTGCTGGCACAGCCAGACTCTAGACAAAGCTGCGTGCACTTGGCCAATAGACAGATGTGCACAGACCTACTACCAAGTTTCATGGTTTGGCTAGGGTTTATCCCCACCCAAACAACAAAAATGACTTGCAATGTAATCATGTCTGGGGCTCGTGGGACTTTAGGACACAGGTTATGGGGGCTGAGCCCTCGTGAATAGACTATTTCTTTCTCAAGTAACTGCATCAGGTCTCGAGACGGAATTAAGGAATGAACTGGGTCTTGTGGGGCTGCATTAGTTACTCTGAGAGCAGACTGCTATACAGCAAGGTTACCCTGGAGATGGGCCTCTTCTCCGCATCTTCCTTCACCCCTCACACACGTCTCTGCCATAGTGATGGTGCACCTGCCATGTTACAGTGAACATTAAGGGCTTCACTAAATGTGGCTGTCAAGCTTAGACCTTCCACCACCACCCCCAAACTCGGGACCAAGTAAGCCTTTTCTCCTTTTAAGGGAGTCAACCCCAGGTACTGTATTTATAGCCACACAAAATGCACCAGTAGCCACTAAAGTAACAGTGCTCTCTGGAAGTGGGTGGGGAGACTATGGCAGGCATCATGATTTTACATACATTTTTAATTCCCCATAGGGGATCCCTGCAGCAAGCTGGCTAGCTAGACTAGTCGAATCAGTGATCTCTGGGTTTAGCAAGGGATCCTGCCTCAGTCAATGATTCGAAGAGCGATTGAAGACTCTCAACATCAACATATGCATGCACATACTTGGGTCCCCCCCCCCATGGGAATGCACAACACACAGGCATACCACAAAACACACACACACACACACACACACACACACACACGCATGCATCCACATCACACGCACATACGCAAAAGTAAATCAATAAAGCCACTGTGAGCAGTGGCTCCGGAAAAATGCTGAGCCTCCAAGAAGCCAAGAGCATGGTTCCCAACTCACAGCTTGAGTGGTGGAGCTAAGGCTTAACACCAGGGCAAACACCAGGCTGCCCCTCTGAGTCTCAATTATTTACAATAGTCACACCATTTCCATGACAGGACTTAGGGCCTGAAGTTTCCTCTAGAATGTGACATGGTCATGCCTACCTTCATCCAACACAACGCCTTTAGGAATGCAGGCGTCCATGTAAGATAAGGAAGCATTTTGATGGAAAAACAAGATAGACTGACAGAATCAGAAAAAATAGATCAGGAAAAAAACCCAAATGTAGTCTTTTACTCTTATTAGACATCTAGTGATATCCTTTATTTTTAAAGGTTTATTCATTCTACAAACACATCCTGGGGGCTCTGCACATCAATGCCTGAAAGATGCAGTAACAAATGGTCAGATCATCCTCCGTGCAGTTCCCACATCCAACCAGAAGAGGGAGGCAAAGTGTCAGCCCTGTGTAAGGCAGATGCTCAGATTCAAACATTTGCTACAAACCTACAAGTTGTGGGGATCCCACTTCCAAGCAACCAAACTCTTCCATTTTGGACTGTAAGTTTTGGATAGAGTAAGGCTGGCCAGCAAGACAGGATTGAGAAGGGAACGCACAAGCGAGGAAACCCATGAACAGTCGCCCCCTCAAGCCACAGATGTTCCAGGAGCCCAGGTACAGAGAGCACTGACCAGGGCGTCCCAGCTGGCCATAGTTTGCCACATTCCCAACATTAACAAACATAAAAGCCAAACAATGTCTTGACATCTCAAATCTGCATCACATGTGTACCCAAAAAGGCTAATTAAAAACAAAAGATGCCACCACAAGTAACCCCTTTTGACTATGGAATGAGGAACCTGGGCCATTTCCAGGATCTTCCCTGGTGCACACAGTCCAGGCTTCTGGGTTTTCATGGGGCAAAAATTATGTGAGCCTTTCCATTTCCACAGCCTACGCAATAGTACATTTTCCACACTCCAAATCAAAATCACTCAACTCCACAAAGAGTGAAGTTTACTGAATAGTCATTTGAAACTTTCAGCCTGCATAGAAAGGAGAGCTGGAGTGTGGGCAGTGAGTGACAAATGCCTCTCTGTGTTCCAAAGGAACTGGGGGACAGGCATCAAGGGAGCTGACCCAAGGAACCAGCTTTGTGGACACCCGAAGTCCAAAAGGAAAAAGAGCTGAACCTAGTACCATGTTCTGTTAGTAAAGGTGGCTCCCCCGAGCTCCCCCAACTGTGTATGCCTGCAGTAAACAAGTACATAAGATTATTGTCTAGAAAGAGCCACATGTTCTAGAAAGTTAAAAATAGGAAGTTAACATGAACGTCATGGAGCAAGCCTAGAGTCAGGGGTTTCATGTGGACTTGGGCTCTTCAACACACAACCACACAAAGATGTGTACACAGACATGGGTTACCATACAGTCAAGGCTGGGGCAACCAGCATCAATGAGCACATCCTGTGGCCTTATTTTCATTCCCCCAAAATCATTCTCTAGTAAAATGATTCAAGGCTCCTTGGAGAAGTAGTTGGTCCCAAGACGGGAGCAAGAAACATGAAAAGAAGAAAAGCCTGGAGCGTCTTCTGGGGCCAGAAAGTAATAAAGGTTTAGAAAAGGAGGGACAGAGGCCTGTGAGGAAAGGAAGAGGAGGCCACCTCAAAGACACCAACCTTAAGAGCTTTCATAACAGGCACCATTCCCTAGGGAACGGAACCATTCCCCACCCCCCACCCCCATAACCTACGTTGATACTGAAATCCCAATTTCTGGAGCAGGACTCATGTGATCGCACTTAGAACGAGGATCTTTGCAAATGTAATCAAGTTAAGAAGAGTTCTTACGACAGAATTTTTTTTTTTTTTTTTGCAGCGGGCCCTAAACCCAAGGGCAGATAGATGGCCTTATAAGGAGGAAAAAGACATCCAGAGACAGACGTCTCCAGACACAGATCTTCAGTGACCCAGTCTCAAACCAAGAAATACTGAGAATGTTCTAGCAACCACCTGAAGTTAGGAAGGAGGCATGAACCACCTCCCTCAGAGCATCTGATGCACCCAACCCTGGGGCAAGCTTGTTTCGGGCTCTAGACTCCTGATCTGAAAAAGCCTGATGTTGTTTCAGTCACCAGGTCTTGGTGACCTGTTGATGGGATTACTAGGGAGTCAACTCCAGTGCATGGTAAACTATCAGATGAAGAGTTAATCACAGGGAAGTTACTGGCCTGATCTCCAAGTATCTCTCTCTCCTTTTCATTACAGAGGTAAAAAATAGTAACTCCACTGATGTGTTTATCTAATTCTTTTTCCCTTTTTTTGGTTTTTTGAGACAAGGTTTCTCCGTGTAGCTTTGGAGCCTGTCCTAGAACTTGCTCTGTAGACCAGGCTGGCCTCGAACTCAGAGATCCACCTGCCTCTGCCTCCCGATTGCTGTGATTAAAGGTGTGCACCACCATTACTTGATTTTTCTTTATCAATAAAAAGTTGCATGTTAGATATTGGGGTAAGAACCTGAGTGATCAGAGAAGCAGTGGAGACGTGACCAGTGACCGCCTATCTCTTTTGTTCCTCCATCCAAAAGGGCCAAGGGTCCAGACCCTCTCTCAGCCCCACGCTGCTACTTCCTGTGTCTCTCTGTCCTCGGTCCTCCAAAACCTCTAAGGTTAATTTTGGTCAGCTAGTAGCTAGTTCTGCCCTGATTCAAAACAAACTTTATTGTCAGTCTTGGCAGTGTCAGAATGCAATCAAGTATCACATAACACTTTACCATGGTGAAACCTGCTGGACAGGTCAACCAAATGACTGGAAATCACAAAATGGCACGTATCAATTACATGGTCCCTGACATGTGCTGTGGGATGTCCTGTATGCTGTAAATATATGTTGTTGTATGCTGTAAATATATGTTGCTATGATTGATTGATAAATAAAACAGATTGGCCAGTAGCCAGGCAGGAAGGATAGTGTAGGCGGGACAAGGAGAATTCTGGGAGGTGGAAGGATGAGGTAGGGAGACACTGCCAGCTGCCACGAGAAGCATGATGTAAGATACTGGTAAGCCACGAGCCATGTGGCAAGGTATAGATTTATAGAAATGGATTAATTTAAGATATAAGAACAGATAACAAGCAGCCTGCCACAGCCATACAGTTTATAAATAAGCGTCTGTGTGTTTACTTGGGGGACGCAAGTGGGAGAGATTTGTCCTGACCGTGGGCCAGGCAGGACCAGGAAAACTTCAGCTACAGACATGAAGCATGGAGAAAAACACATCACCCAGGTAGCATCCTTCCCGATGTAAAAGCTCAGTCTATCCATGAGAAACTGCTATGAAGGACACTGGACGGAGCTGAGCAGCTTATTATCAAGTGTCATGATCAAGACACTAGACTAGTGAACACTCTTGAGGTGATACAAGGCGAATATTAGGGCGAAGTGGGGAGGCCCCCCACCCCCAAGTTCCGGTTTATTCATCAATCTTGAACCTATGATTTCTTAGTCCTGATCATGTTCCTGTGGAGATGTAAGATGTGGATGAACATTAAAGGTAGCAGAATGAAGGGCACACACAAACTCCACACTATATTTACTTCCCCATGTCCAAAATTATCCTCAAATTAAGATAGAAAAAACAGTTGGGAGGCAAAGGTGCTATGAAGGGAGAAACCCAAGGAAGACCAGCCTAATGATCTTTCAACAAGCCAAGACTTAGGACGTAGCTCACTCAGACACACTGGTTTAACGCTTTTATTTTTAACCCTGCTTTGGTAGTACAAAATTCATAAAAAGTACAAACCAGACAGTTAAAAATACATTTGACACTGGAAACAGTGAAAATTTTTCTTTACAATTTTTTTTTTTTTACATCAAGGTGGCAACTGACTCCTTCGTCACACCAAGAAGCTACCCATCATTAGTGTTGTGGACAGAGAGCTCGTCTCGGATCCCCGGTCCTTCTCAGGAAGAGGAAGAAGGTGGGACCCATAAACGTCAGCGGGGCTGGGAACACTCCAGATTCTCACCCGCTGGTATAAACCAGTACAACGCTTACTTACTGAAAAGTGTTGAATGCTGAATTTTTGGCATTTCTGGAAGCCAGTCACCCAACTGCTCAAATATTTAAAAATGTTTAAAATGTACTCTTGGTATATAAATATGATTTTAAATATCTTTGCGTATTCTTGGTTTTTTTATTGCTATAGAAAGTGCTCTCTAGAGTGAATAAAATTAAAAAAATAATTAAAGCTGAAGAGTATCTTACATATTAGCCCATCACCACTTAAAGGACATTATGTTTTTGTTTTTTTTTTTTTAATGCAAAATGTATGTTTTGTTTCAGGGAAAATATTGGCTTAGCTGCACAAACATTACTCCCACAAACACACAGTCCTCTTCCTGGACCACGGTGAATCCAGCATCCACACTGGCTTCTCTGCTTTGTAGACACCACACACACATGCCAGTCATCAGCGGCCAGTCTGAGGTCACATCAAACTGCATCTGCTACTCACATAAAACGTTAGAAAAAAGTTAGCTTGTTTCCAGAAATAGAATCAATCATATCTACAGAAAATACCCTGTGGTATACTTTTACAAAAATCTTTTTTTTTTCCCCTTTTTTCTTTTTCCTTATTTTTGTGGAGCCAAACAAACCCTTTCTCTTTGAAAAAAATGAAGTATGCAATGCGTCACACCAGTGGAGGCAGGGCTTGCCCCACCCCCACCCCCACACTACACAAATACAAATACCAGCTGTTTCTGTGCACTTCCGGGTGTTCTATAAACAAAGATACCAGAGAGACCAACCTCTAAGAGTGGCTGAGCATGCTGGGAAAATGCTCTACCACTGAGCTACATCCCAGCTTCCTTTTCACTTTTTTGTTTTGAGTCAGGGTCTGGCTCAGTCACCCTGGCTATCCCTGAACTCTCCCTGTAGCCCATGCAGGCCTTGAACTTACAGTCTTCCTCAGAAGCCTCTACTGAGCATCAGTTACAAGATGAACTGCAGGACCCAGAGCAAAACTCACAGAGGTCTCAGCAGGGGCTCATTTACTTAAGGAGTGTTTTGTTTTGGTCTCTGGTTGTCAAAACGATTTTTTTTTAGAGTGACTTTAAACCATTTCCCCTTTTACTCAAATAGACTAAAGGAGAACTGTTTAGATTAAGTTAAATAAAAACAGTAATAGTCTCTGTATTTTCTAAGTGACCCAAGAATGACAGGCGTGGCCAGATGGCAACAGGAGTCAATGCTGAATTCTTGGTCCAGGAATCCGAAGTCTCCAGGGCTGTGGTTTCCATCTGATTCCATGATCTCCTGGGGGGATGGGCTTCTGAGCACTCACTAGATGTTTCCAAGGACCCCTTTCAGGGAAGGGTCTTCTGTAACAGCCCAACTGTGTATACGAAGATCTTATAACCAGTATCAAAACGGAATCTGGCTTGAGTAACAGACATGAACACACCAGCAGAAGCTCCGGCTGTGAACGGCTCCGCTGTTCATAAGGTCGTGATTCCAAGGGAGGAGCCGCTTGTGTACGGAAGAGCCGAGAATGGGCAACTGGGAACCATGGTGGGTGGCTAGGGACGGTCCACAAGTACAAAAAAAAATAAAATGAGCTCTTTCCCTCTGGGAAACTGAACTAAAATTTTCGTCAGACTTTTAAGTCCCAAACTTCTTTCAAAGCAAACTGAATTCTGTGTTCAGCATAGCAAAAATATTCCCTTTTGGGTTTGAGCCACATGCCCATTGACTTCATGATAGAAACTGTAAAAAATATATAAAAATATTCCCCAGTCAACTTCATATCTTGCAAGTTTGGAGTCTCTTAGAACTCTTCAAGAAAGCCACTGCTGCAAGAGAAAACAAGAAAAAAATGTAAAGCTGTAATAAAAGGGAAACATACCACAAGCTGATGTGCCTGAGGATGTAAACCACAGGAAAGCTGTGATCCCTCCTCACCCCAGCTGACCGCATCTCACTTCTCCCTTCCCCATCACACCTTCCTTCCAGAATTTAGTCTAAGGACGTTTAAGTACCACCCATGCAAAGGACCCTTTCACAGGGGTCACCTAAGCCCATCCGAAAACACAGATATTTACATTACATTTCATAACAGTAGAAAAATGACAGTTACGAAGTAGCAATGGAATAATGTTATGGTTGGGGTCACCACAACATGAGGAGCTGTGTTC
This sequence comes from Peromyscus attwateri, assembly GCA_902168425.1. Taxonomy (NCBI): domain Eukaryota; kingdom Metazoa; phylum Chordata; class Mammalia; order Rodentia; family Cricetidae; genus Peromyscus; species Peromyscus attwateri. Next base: position 43,136 of record CABHPP010143630.1, read on the forward strand.
AGGGGTCGCAGCATTAGGAAGGTTGAGAGCCACTGTCCTGGAGTCTGAGAACCAAGGAAACACACCAGCTCCCGCTGTGATCCCTGCTTTACGTCTCCAGGGAAACAGGCTCTTAAGCCCTGCCCTCAGCTGCCATATCAGGAGCTGCAGAGGGATGACCTCAGCCATACTTATAAAATGGCTTTTCCTCTAATTGACAGCTTTATACCCTTTTAGTCTGAAGACTGAGATAGCCCAGGACAGGACTGAAATTCTAAAGATATCACTGTATACTGAAACATGTATACTGTGCAAGAGACCTATGCAAGGTTAAGGAGCAAAGCAGTCTCTTGTCTACCACACGTTTGCCTATAAACACAGTACAAAAAAGAAGGGGCTAGCTTGCAGAATCATGAAGGACTAACAAGAGTTAGCTGCTAAATCTTAGTTTAAGAATATACGATTGGAGGCCGGGCGGTGGTGGCGCACGCCTTTAATCCCAGCACTTGGAAGGCAGAGGCAGGCGGATCTCTGTGAGTTCGAGGCCAACCTGGTCTCCCAAGCGAGTTCCAGGAAAGGCGCAAAGCTACACAGAGAAACCCTGTCTTGAAAAACCAAAAAAATAAAATAAAATAAAATAAAAAGAATATACGATTGCCGGGCGGTGGTGGTGTACCCCTTTAATCCCAGCACTTGGGAGGCAGAGGCAGGCCAGCCTGGTCTACAGAATGAACTTCAAGACAGCCAGGCCTACATAGAGAAACCCTGTCTCTAAAAACAAACAACAACAAAAGCATATTGTTTACAAGGCAGGTCTGGGGGCACAGATTTATAATCTGAGCTAGAGAGTGTGGGCTACACAGTAAGTTCAAGACCAAACCAGGCAGCTTAATGAGACCCAATGAAAGGTAAAGAGAGAGCTCAGGGGAAAAGCATTTGCCTAGCGTGTGTAAGGCCCCGGGTTCGATCCCCAATAACTAACATATGGGGGAGGGGAGGAAGAAGAGAGGGAGGAAGGGGAGGAGGAAGAGAGAGGGAGAGAGGACAAAAATTTACTCTTTAAGTTATGTACTCTAAGATGATCCATTATTTTAAAGATATATTTATTTTTATTTTATATGTATCAGTGTTTGCCGGAATACATGTTTATATACGGAGCTGGTGCCCATGGAGGGAAGAAGAGTGTTAGATACCCAGGAACTGAAGTTAAGCATGGACACGAGCCATGTCAGAACTGAACCTAGGTCATCTCCAAGAGCAGCCAGTGCTCTTCACCACTGAGCAAGGAAACAAAGTTAAAACTATATTAGAATTTTAGGACATTACCTAGAAACTATGTATTGGGCTGTTTTTTTGTCTCCTCTTTAAAGTGACATTTTTATATCCAGGAAAGTGACAAAGTCCAGAGCAAGAAGGTCAGGCCTGGAATGCAAAATTTCATCAGAGTTACGAGGGTGTGGTAACTCATGCTTGTAATTCCAGCAGTCAGAAAGCTGAGGCAGGAGGATTGCCACAAATTTGAGGTCAACCTGGGCTACAGAGACCTTGTCTCAGAGAGAGAAAAGGGAAAAAGTAAAAAAAAAAAAAAAAAATCACTCCAACCCAGAATTCATCAGTAAAGGAACCATACAGTAGGTTCCACTGACCTCTAGGGGTGGGCACTCAAGACCCAGGGTGGGCAACAAGAGTGAAGAGAAGAGACAGAGGCCTAGATTCAAACCTAGATCCTCAGCTCAAGCTGCTGAAGGTGTGCCGTCCTCTGGCATCTCCAGCAGGGTTACTGGGGTTTGGTCTAAACTGACACTCAGTGCTCAGCATGGTGTCCAGCAGTCAGATCAGCAACAGGCCCTTTGGTGCCATCCAAGTTCCCTGCTCTAAACCAACATCTTGTTAGTGTTCTTCAACAGCTGTCTCCAAAGCTGATTAAAACTGCCCTGTGCAGAACAAGGATGTGGAAAATCCACACTGCTGCTTAGAGACCTCAGAAACTACACACAAATAAGGGAAGATGCCTTGACAAGAGCCCGTGCAGTCTGGTCTTTGCTCACTGACCGGCAGCTTTGAGTTTCCAGGTGAACACCTGCCACATCAGAATGACAATTTAGAGGGGGATGCGGGGGAGACACCACACAATCACAGATGTGTCCGGCCTACAGCCTAGAAGCCACAGGCAGCTCTACCCAAGGATGGCTATGGATGGTCCAACATAAAATCACAAACTTCCTTAAACATCAAGATGGTGTGTTCCATCTTGTTTTGGGTACCATTCTCAATTATGAGTTGTATCAACAACACCACGCAATGTCAAAAGGTTGGACACACCCAGCATGGTTTGCAAATGTCCATCTGTGGGGAAATGAGGGACCTAAAAAATGCAGACTGCATTCAGCATGTTTTAACAACACCAAATTCTTTCCATATGTTATGGGGAGGGGGGGAGCGGGCAGACTGGATCCTTATTGGCAAACAAACCCACTCTGAATCAGCACTTCTTTACCACTGAACCAAGGAAAACGTTCAAGGTGCTTTCCACACTGTCCAACAGAGACCAGAGCCTCGTGTGGCTGCCGCAGGAGCCCCAAGAGCCCAACAGGAGTGGGCAGAGGGCAGAGGAAGGAAATATGTGCTGTAGCTCATAAGCTGCCTAGCTTTGGGGAAAACATGATCACAGATTTAGACAAATAGATGCTCAAACTGGAAGAGATCGAGCAAGACTCTGCTGCATGGAAAACAAGCCAGAAATCCTAAGAAGAACCACTTCCCTCACAAAACAAGACTGGTGGGAAGAACGAAGGACTTCATTCACTAAAGACTCACCGGAAGCAAAGGAAAAGATGGCCAGCTTCTCTGAAGCTTGTAGCATATGTATGTATGTATGTATGTATGTATGCATGTATATATGTATATGTATACACACATAGCTGTAAAGACGACAGCATAACGATGATATCAAACAATAAGGCACAGCTCACAGAATTAAGCCTCCATTGACGGATACACTTAAAATTCTCTCTAGTGGCGGGACATTAAGGAAGCTAAAAGGAACAGCTTCCAACACCATCTTCACACCTCTGCGTGTTATCTACAATTGAGATTCTTTGGTCAGAGTCCACCTTTAAATTTCTGCCATTTCTAGATCACCACCACAAAGATCTCTATCAGTGAGGCTCTCTGTGTGATTCCCGCCAACTCTCTTCACCCTCTGAACCAGTGGCCAAGTTAACTGCTGGCAGCCAGACACGGTGACACATACTTATAATCCCGGCACTAGGGACTCAGAGGCAGGAGGATTGCTACAAGTTCAAGGCCAGTCTGGACTATAGAGTAAGAATCTGTCTCAAAAAAAAAAAAAAAAAAAAAAAAACCACTAAATGGAACAAACAAAACCTATCAGCTTCACTAGGGGGGAGGGGTCTCATTCCGAAATGTTCATCCAGATTAATTATTCATTCAGTGTCCTCTTGGACCTCAGAAGACTCTTTGGATGTGAGTTACACGGTCAGGCTCATGTTCACATCCACCTTCGTTAAAAGAAAGACAAAGCTGAAGCCCTTTGAATTTCATAACTAAGAAAGTTGGGCTGTGTGTGTGTATGTGTGTGTGTGTGTGTGTGTGTGTGTGTGTGTGTGTGTGTGTGTGTCTGTCTGTCTGTCTGTCACTGTCTCTCTGTTTCTCTGTCTCTGTGTTTCTGTCTGTCTCTCTCTTTCTCAGACAGGGTCTCACTGTACAGCCCTGGCTGGCATGAAACTCACTATGTAAACCAGGTTAGCCTTGAACTCAAAGAGATCCCCCTGCCTCTGCCCTCTAAGTACTGTCATACACCACCATTCTCACCCTAAATTAGGCATTTTTCATGTTTACTGATCACTGTATTTTCAATAACACACAACACTCAGATTTTGATGAGGGGTTTAAATAATTAAAACCTTAACTTTTAAATACCAATAGGGAACAATTTTACATTGTCAGTGTTTACATATTTGGATTAGTTTGGGAGAAAAAAAGCGCTTATAGATTTTTTTTTCTCTATTCAAAAATGAAATTAAAACAAGCAAACAAACAAAACCTAACATGGACATCAGTGAATACTCCTGCAAATTCTACTGTCTTCTTTTCTGGATAATGTCCATGAGAAATCAAGCCTTTTCAGAGCCTCGGCTCCTGGTGCTTTGACCATTCTGGGAAGTCTGCAGGCTGTCCTGAACTGGGTTATACACTAGTGGCAAATCACGTACTTAGCAACATGGGCTTACTCAAGTGATGAGAACCGGACACTTAAGATTTACCAGCCCTTGGGCAAGTGAAACTCAGGAAGGAGCCGGGCGGTGGTGGTGCACGCCTTTAATTCCAGCACTCAGGAGGCAGAGCCAGGGATCTTCTGGTGTCTCAGATCCTCTGACCCAGAAAACACTAGTAATGTGTCTTGGGATCTTCTGTGAACAGAAGCAACCTGTTGAAGAAAGGCTTAGGAAGAGCGCTGACATGGATAACCCCAAACTCCCAGATGATAGCCGTAACTACCGGGAAGGATCTACCTCCAACAATAAAAGACAGCGTTAAAGGCAGCCAGCGTGTGCGAGCACAGTCATGGCTCCGGCAAGGTGGAAGGGGAAGACTGGCTCCTTCTCACATACCTGTCGGCAGAGGAAAAGCTCAACAGCTGGAACCACAGAACCCACCATCAGCTGCCACAGAAGCCAACTGCCGGGGAGCATCCATGCTCTCAAGTGGGCAAAAGGACCAAGGGGGCTCCATACACAGACATGCTGCCCAAGCGTGCACATGCGGGTAGGTACACAGGACACTCAGAACCACAGTCCCTTTTGGGGAACAGGATGATGAGATGAGTCATGGCTACAGATGAAGATGGAAGGAAGGCTTTTGTTTGTTTTTAAGATTTTTTTTTTCTCTAATCCTGCAGCTCTTTCTATTGCTTGACTACTTTACCATGGGTACGCTTAGAATTTACTATTTCCATTGCTTAAAAAATGACTGCATCTGTAGACTGGAGCCTAGCATAACCATCATCAGAGAGGCTTCATCCAGCAACTGACAGGAGCAGATGCAGAGACACCCCCCCCCCCCAAGTCAAACATCAGGCAGAGCTCGGAGAATCCTGCAGAAGACGGGGAGGAAGGATTGTGGGAGCCAGAGGGGTCAAGAACACCTCAAGAAAAACTCACAGAATCAACTAAGCTGGGCTCACAGGGGCTCACAGAGATAGAACCGACAATCCAGGAACCTGCATGGGACAACCTAGGCCCTCTGCACATGTTACAGTTGCAGGGCTACTAACATGAGTAGATCTGGGGGACAGGGGAGATGGGGAGGGGGACTGGGAGGAGAGGAGGGTGGGGCAACTGCAGTTGGGACATAATACACGAGAGAAGAATAAACAACAACAACAAATGACTGCATCTCACACCTTATAATATGCATTAGAGACAGTAAAGGGTCCGAGCCATCAGAGCCATGTGGAGCCAGCCTCCCGTTACCATGACCTTAGACAATACTGTGGCGTCCCAGCGGTCCAGTCTCTTAACTCTGAACCCAATGGATCAACATGCGAAGAGAGAAAAATCTACAAAACCAGAACAGACCACGAGCAGAACGGCATGTGTAGTCATGTGCACTGCTGTTCCTACGGCCCAGCCTAGCAGTGCCTGGCACCAAGGGAGGGCTCGGTAGACTCTAGAAAGATAAAACTATGTCTGAGTTGAACTGTGTCTGCAATCGCTGATCCTTTTCGATCTGAAGGTCTGTGACTTTGGTGTCCCTGGGTGAGGACTGAGTCAGGTGCTCACAAACTATCTGCCACCTTGTCCAGGCAAAGTTCTAAAAGCTAAGGACATCAGATGACTCCATGGGGGGGCCACAGGAGGCGGCCCATAGGCTCCTATGTCTGAATACTTGGTTCCCAGTTGGTAGAACTGTTTGGGAAAAATTAGGAGGTATGGCCTCGGTGTGTCACTGGGGGTGGGCTCTGAGGTTTCAAAAGCCTATGCCATTCCCAGTCTGTCTCTCTCTCTCTCTGCCTCATGCTTGCGGATCAAGATGCAAACTCCTAGCTGCTGCTTCAGTGCCTGCCTGCCCACCCGCCTGCCTGCCTGCCTGCGGCCATGATGGTCATGGACTGTGAACTCCTAACAAACCATTCTTCTGTAAGCTGCCCTGGTCATGGTGTCTCTTCACAGCAACAGAAAAGTAACTAAGACACTACCCCTTAGTCAAAGCCAGAGGGTTTGAAATGCTTACTATTGTGAGGCCATAGGCATGTTTCTGTTTTTTTCTTTTCAAAGAGAGCAACATTCCCTCACATCCCACGGCTACTGAGCATGTGAGCTCCAGAGCTCCAGAGTGTGGATTTCTTTCCACCCTAAGATCTAGGAAAAGTAAGTCCTAAGCCTGGCTCCTCATCTGTAAAATGGGGGTGTCAGTACTTCCCACAACTCCCCAAATCACTGCTATCTCAGACCTTGACTGGACTTCTTGTCTTTCTGACCAGTCCCTGGATATTCTCCACACAGGGGCCTGGACAGACACACATCCCCTCCTCCTCAGGTAACATCATGGCCGCACCTCCCACACACAACATGCTAGGCACCATGCAAGGGACAGCCTAACCCTGGAAACCAAACCAGGTGACCTTATCCAAGCAGTTTCCTTTGATAAATATGTATTCAATGACCCTATAAGGCCAGTCAATTAAACTAAGGGTCTTTATTCTACCCGAAACTTCTTTATTTAATAAATAAACAATGTCTTTTCCACAAAAACTCTAAAAGCTAGGGGGAAAAAGGACAAGCTGCTGATTGCAGCTGGCATTTCCCACCATCATCTTTCTCTGTGGAATTTGCATGAATGAATGAATGAACGAATGAATGAATGAATGAGAAAAGCAATACCAAGAACGTGAATGTAAGCGGGGAGGACACGCTCTGGAGAAGACCCCAAGTATTCTACCAGGCATTTGGCAGCCAGCAGAAGGGGAGGAGAGCTGGCCTCTCTCACTGAGCGGGGTCAGCTGAGGGTCAGGAATGCTGACTTGGGATTGGCTGGATGCTTGGGAAAGCAGCCTCTCATCCCAAAGCACAGGGGCACCCAGTCAAAAGAGCCTGGGTCAGCAAAGCCTTCCCATCCCCTCCCTTCTTGGTTTTGAGGCCGTACAAGGCGTGGTGATTTCTAAGCCTCCTCAGCACAGAAAAAAATGGCTCAAATTCCTGAGGGACTTGTCTACATCTGGGTGTCCTGAGAGTCCAAAGCTGTTTTGTTCTTAAGAAGGGGGAATTTACAATGCTCAAGAAATAGTCTAATAAATAACAAAGGCCACTGGGAAGGGCAGGACAGATTTCAGTAGTAATAACGATGCCAAGGACTGATTTAAGAATTATACATATTCCTGTCAGCGAAGTCTAACAACCGCCTTATTTCATGGGGAGAAAACCGAGGCTTAAGAAGGTTAGGGATGCCTGTAATCCCAGCACCCTGGACACAGAAGCAGAAGATGCAGATTGAGAAGGCCAGCCTTAACTACACAGCAAGTTTAAGGCTAGCCTGGGCTACGAGTTTGAGGTTAGCCTGGGCTATGAGAGGGACACAGCTGTGTGAGTATGGTGATGCGCAAATGTAATCCCAGTTCTTGGGAGGCGTTTGGATGGGTGGGGGGGAGACTGGGAATTCAACATACAGCTTGGGCTAGATAGTAAGTCCCAGGTCAGCCACGGCTGCAGAGCAAGACCCTGCATCCGAAAGGTAAAATGAAAAGGAATGAGGGTTAAGCAATTTGCTTATAATCGTCAGTAGTTAGGTGACAGAGTTTAAAGGAAATCTATACAGTTTAATCTATACAGTTTTAATCACCAAAGTAAATAACCAAAACTAGAGTACTTTCAATAATAAAAAAATTAAAAAAAAAAAAAGATCTCTACAGGGGTGAGAGGGGGATAGGGGCTGGGGTGAGAGTGGTCAGAATGCATTATACACGTGGGAAGTCCTCTGAGAACAAATTTAATTAATAAAAATAAAAACAGAAATGCCTAGTAATTAACTTGCTTTAATTTTAAAATTCTAGTGTAAAACTACTAGAAGAAAACATAGGAACAAACCTCCATAACACGGCCTAGGCAGGAACCCCAAGAATCACACTCAACAAAGTACCCCAAATATTGTACTCAACAAAGCACTCTAAGAATCACACCCAACAAAGCAAGAACAGACAAGTGAGGTTTTATAACCCTAAAGCTTCCACACAGCCAAGGGAACAACAGAGTGAAGACCAACTTCCAGAATAGGGAAAATATTTTCTATAGAGATATATAGAGATATATATTTCTACACAGATGGATGGATAGATAGATAGATAGATAGAGATAGATAGAGATAGGTAGATAGAGATAGGTAGGTAGATAGGTAGATAGAGATAGGTAGGTAGATAGAGAGAGAGAGAGAGAGAGATTGTGTGTGTGTGTTTGTGTGTGTGTGTGTGTGTGTGTGTGTGTGTGTGTGTGTGACAGGGAGATAATATGTAGAATCTAGACAGAATTCCAACAACTCAACAGCAAAAACTCAAAACTAAAACCAATTTTCAAATGGGATGAACGTTGAAAACTAGTTAAGATTAAAAATGTGTGAAATGTTGTGCAACTTTCCCAGTCGGTGTTTTCAATGAGGAGCAGTCAGGGAGTGGGGAAGGAGAGCACACCTCAGAGACATGCGCCAGAGGACGCGAGCCGCAGCATCATTTTTAGAACAAGCCAGAGAGCAGAGACAATGAAGACAAGGCTGTGGCATCTGGAGACTGAAAGCAATCCGATTTATTTAACTTTGAAGAACAAAAGCTCATTCTTCTAAGGGAAAAATCAAAACACATTTTCTGTGGG
>CABHPP010143631.1:0-19612 GCA_902168425.1 Peromyscus attwateri
CAGCTGACACAGTGTCTCTTAAAAGATGCTCTCACTGTGCACAGCACTCTGTTCAGCATTATCTATCATGGAAGTGTTAGATGAGATAAAGACAAGTGTCACATCTTTCTTTGTTTTTGTTTTCTTCGAGACACAGTTTCTCTGTGTAACAGTCCTGGCTATCCTGTAACTCCCTTCAAGTGTCACCTCTTAATGATAGTCTTTCAAAAAATGTGAGATAATTGAGTGTAGTGGTGCATGTTGGGAACCTAGCACTTTATTTGGGAGGAAGGGGTGGCAAAATCAGGAGTTCAAGGTCAGTGTGGGCTTATTGAGACAATCTCAAAATAACAACAAAACTAACAAAAATATGAAAAGCAAAACACATACATGTTAATTGTAACCTCTCATTCTTTGGAATTATGTATACATTTTAAGAGATTCAGCAACTTTGACAGAATGCTACAGTTCTTTGCTGTGTGTCTCAATGCCCAAACACAATGAACATAAAAGATTCCTTTTATGTGTGCTGTGTTCCTTTCTCCCCTAGTACTCTTTCAGGTGTTTTACAAGAAAAATAGGGAAGTTGAATCAGCTTTGATGATAACATTTATTTTATTATCATCAAATTTATGTTTCACTGCTTAGATTCCATGCATATGGAAAGACCCTTTCAGAACAGTGACAAATCGTAGTGTAATGCTTTGCGATTTACAAAGTAATGAAATGTAATTCATACAGTATGAGTAATATAAATAGGGGTGGGAGAAAGGACTGTGTGGTTAAGAGTGTGTAGTGCTCTTGCAGAGGGCCTGGGTTCAATTCCTAGTACCTACATTGCACTGCTCATAACTACCTGCAAATATAGCTCCATGGGATCTGAAGTCCTCTTCTGAACTTTGTAAGCACATGCACTAACATATGTGCATTCTCCACCCACCTCCCCTCCAGCCATCCATAGACATATAATTAAAAAAACCCCACAATGTGTGTAATTCAAATAAGGGGTCCATGATCTGAATAGTTATGACCACACTGACAGGCGATGAAAACAAGGCCACACCCTTTGTTCAGCCAATAGTAATTATAGGATAGTATTGGTTGAAATATATGACACAATTTCAGAGGTGTGAAAATTAGAAATGGAAAGCTTTGTCATTCTATTACAATGGTAGTTATTTATTTTTTTAATGTGTCCACCCCTGCATTCCCAGATCATGAGGTGCTTCAACAACATAACTTAGGGTCCCATGACAGTTAGTTTTAATTGTTGACTTGACATAATCTAGAATCACCTGGGAAAGGAGTCTGCATTTTTCTGTTTTTAAATTTAAAATTTTAATACAATATATTTTAATCATGTTTCCCCTTACCCAACTTTTCCCAGATCTCCCCTCCCTCCTTCCCACCCAACTTAATGTTCTCTCTCTTTCTTTCCTTTTATCCCTCTCTACTTCCTTTCCTCTCTTTCTAAAAAAAAAAAAAAACCCTACAAAACAAAAATCAAGCAAAAATATTCATAAGACAAAAAAAATGCCAAAACAAAACAAAATAAAACAAAACAAAAAGTCTACCAAAACATAACAAAACAACAAAAACATGGATTTCACTTTGTGCTGGCAAATACTCCTGGGCAGTGAGCCTGCCCTGGAGTATGTTTGTCATCCCACTGGAGAAAACTAATTTCCCTTTGCCACCAGGTATCAATGGCTAATATCTTCACTGTTAGTGCTGGGACTACAGGTCCACTTCCCCCTCTCCGTGCTGGGATCTGGTGTGGCTTGAACCTGTGTAGGTCTTGCACATGCTGCCTCCATCTCTGAGTTCACATGAGCATCAGTCGTGTTGCATCTGGAGGACACTGTTTCCTTGGAGTCATCCATCCATTACCTCTGGCTCTTACCATCTTTCCACATCTTCTTGGGAAGGAAGTCTTAATAAAGAGCTGCCTGTGGGGATTATTCTGGGTTTGAGCACTGGATTGTATAACAGAGTAAAAGGTGAGCTGAGCCTAAGCATGTATCCAATTCCTCTTTCCCTGCTCTTGACTGTAGATATGACTAGCTGTTTCCAGTTCCTGCCACCTTTACTGCTCTGACAATGAACTGTGTGTCACCTAGAACTGTGAGCCAGTTAAGCACTTCCTCCCTTAACTTGCTTTTGTCAGGGTGTTTTATCATGGCAGCAGGAAACAAAACTAGGGCACCAACTAAACAGAACTGAGCCTAAGAATGCAAACCGTGTCAATATCAGTAGATCTGTCAGGCTATACGGACCCATTAAATGCAACAAACCTGCTTATCATGTTACTAGATGCCAAAAGGATTTAGAAAAAAAACCCACATCTTTCCCAATAACATCCCTAAATGAAGCAAGAAAAAAAAGCAATTCAATTAAATAAAGACTTGTTTTTTGAGAAAGGATCTCATATATCCTGGAATGGCCTCATACTCATTGAATAGCCAAGGATGACCTTGAACCTCTGATCCTCTTGCCTCTATCTCCTGAGTGTTGTGATTACAGGCATGTATCACCACCACACCAGGTTTGTATTGTTGCTGGGGCTCAAACCAAGGGCTTTATGCAATTAAGTTATATACCCAGGACCGAAAAGCAAATATCATAAATAGAATGATGCTAGTTTTAATTAAATAAAGAGCTAGTACTGTGCATCCATAATAGTGAAGGATAAACAAATTTAATAAAAGCAAATAATCAGTGTACACTTTGGGCAAGAAGACTACTTATTTTTCTAATGGCATGACTGTATCCCTGATAACTAAGTCTTGGCATACCCACAACTCCTAAAGCTGTACTAACAAAAGCAGATAGAGTTGATCTTTACAAAGGCAGCCCTGGCTTTATGTGACATGTTTACAGCTTTGGTTATAATGACCAAAGAGAAATCCTTTTATGATGATAATGGCTATCTATCTGTGGTAGTTTAAAAGAAAATGACCCTGAAAGGGAATGGCACTATTAGGAGGTATGGCCTTTTTGGAGGAAATGTTTCATTGTGGGGGTGGGCTTTGAGTTCTTTTTCTCAGGCTTCACTCAGTCAACTTCCTGTTGCCTCTGAGTCAAGATGTAAGGACTGTCAGTGCCAGCACCATATTTGCCTGCAGGCTACCATGCTCCCTGCCATGATGATAATGGACTGAACTTCTGAAACTGTAAGCAAGACACCCCAATTAAATGTTTCCTTAGTAAGAGTTACTATGATTATGGTGTCTTTTCACAGCAATGAAAACCCTACCTAAGACACTACCAATATAAATCATTTGCTGAATAAACCATTAATGGACTTGATGGAAATATTGGAGATGATTTGCCAGGTGTGTGGAAAAGTATCCTCCAAATACATCCATGCATGTGGCCCTCTAGGGGAAAACAAAAAGATTTAGAATCTGTATATCCTTCAGAGAAAGAAAGAGTTTTCCTATATTCTAGAATGGTCTCACTCATTGAGTAGTCAAGGATGACCTTGAAGTTCTGATTCTTTTGCCTCTACCTTCCGAGTGTTGTGATTACAGGCATGTACCACCACAACAGGTTTGTATGTTGCTGGGGCTCAAATCGAGGGCTTTATGCAATTGAGTTTTCTTTTCTGGGTAGCTTGATTGTAAGATCTGTCCCAAGATCAGGCTTGAAAGCATGTTCATAAATACTGGAATCGGCCCCTCCAGCATGGTGACTCAGTGGGGCGGTAGGGACTATTAGATGATTAAGATGATTGATATTTGAGTGTAGGTGTGCCTGCTGATTGAAGTACAGAAGGAACTAATCACTAACCACAGAATCTTCATTAGAGGGAACTATAGAGAAGCTTGAGTGGATCCGCAGACACTTTCTAGATTAATGCCCATAATCTAAATGCCCACTGCATTTGGATGGCATTGTAACTAGAATAGCAGAGTTTGTGGTGCCTGTCATGACAAACAGCAGTGTGTAGTGTCAAGATTCGAATCTTTAAATGATGCTTTAGTGAGTCAGCAGTCTGAGAAGGCCGTAAATGAGTTCTCTGAAATAAAACTGTCTTACATCTCATCTCCAGCCAACAGATTATACAGGGATGGGGAAATGAAAGCAGTTATTCCATAGTTTAATCTTGTCTTTCTGGTCAAATGATCAGCCACATATCTGAGACATGAGACGTCTATGTTTTGCTAGTTATAACCCTCCCACCACATTTTCTGGGTACTTCTTCTCTAGGGCCATCTAAGGTACATAGTGCTAACTCAAAACATACTATTACTAATTGTGTGTTAGGCTATTGATGCATGTACAAAGTCCTTCTTCCAACATGAAGTAAATATTGCCCATATAATACAGAATATAAAAAATGTCCTTAAGCAAATTGCTTCTGCTCCTTGTATTTTCCACTGTCAGTAGTAACTAATACCTATAAAATCTGTTTTATATGGAAGATTTCATCCTACTCTTATGCCTTTAGTAGATTTTATGTGTTGTATGCATTCAGTGCGGCTTCTTATTTGTAGGGGATTCTCGGGTATATAGTTGTGTACATTAGTTTATACCAAATACAACAGCAAACAGTTATTCTTAAAGGAGCATGAAAACCAAGGCCAACAAGAAGACTCAGCAGGTAAAGGTCCTTGTCATACAACCCCGATGACCTGAGTTCAATCTTTGGAAGCCACGATGGAAGGAAAGAACTGATTCCCCAAAATTGTCCTTGAATCTCCACATGTGCATGCAGTGAAAAGCATATATCTGTGTTCACACATGCATTACACACAACAAATAATTTTTATAATTAAAAAGTATAAAAACTAAGAAGGCTTCCCTTACTAGTGGGGTGCAGGAGCCAGGAGAAAAGAAAACAGAAAAAGTCATCAAAACTGAAGAAATTGTCCCTTTTTCACATCAGAGACATTTTTTATTAGCTATCTTAACCTTCTGTAGATTTAAACATTTTTAGTACATCTTGGGAAGAACAACGCTTCTCTCTCTCTCTCTCTCTCTCTCTCTCTCTCTCTCTCTCTCTCTCCCTTTTTTATGTCTTTGGCAGATGAAATATTTGAAGAGTCTCCTCTCTTGCAAGGGAAATTACACTATGAGAAGAACCAGTCATTCTTCCTAAGAGTCACCATTTCCCTGCCTGGGATGTTGGCAGTAAAGAATTAATAACCTAAAAGCCTTAGGTGGTCTCAGAAACTCCCCACAGGAAGAGTGGTCCAGCTGTTTAGAGCTGGGAGGCTCCTGACAAGTGATCAAAATGTCAGGAAAACTCCTGGCACTGATGCCAACATGGTAAGATTCTCCACCAAAAATCAGTCTGCAAACAAAATTTTCCAACCCAAAAGTTCCCTTTTTGCCATATTAGACCCCTAGCTCATGTGGCAAGACTGACTGCCTTCGAAGCACTGTTCTGATTAAAGGATAATTCTGCTTCTGAGGAGGTTGATAACTTTCTTTTATCTTCATGTCACTACAATCAATCCTGATCTAACAGATAGGATGTGTGAAGTCTCTGCCTTTACAGAGATTCAAGTAGAGAGGGTTGCAGAAGGTAGGGAAGGCAATACTAATATCAAGAACATACTCTAGGAGCCTCAAAGAAAGGAACTAACCCAAGAAGAGTGTAAGGGGGAAATATAGCTGGTGTTTAACCTAGGCATTGAAGTATGAGGATGTTTATAGACAAATAAGCATGAGGAAGGGCAATCCATACTAAGAGGGGTAGTGTGTGTGCAAAGACACCTGGGAGTCTGGAGGCAGGGCAGAACAACAGTGTGGCTAAATAGAAGTGGGCTTGTGTGCTGAGACTCCTGAGGGTCACTTAGTAAGGTGTGAGTGCTTCTGAACAGAGCCCTAGCTAGATCCATTCCCTTGGCTAGTGCCATTTGTGCCCAGAGTATTTGGTCAGCAAGAAGTCACAACTATTACTGTGGGCTCCAGAGGAAAGAAAGTTTACTTGCAGGCTACACAGGGATCACTTTTGCGGCAACTGACATGGTGATAGGAATTCCAAATCACCAAAGAGAAGACCTGGTAGGCAAAAGCTTTGGGCTGATGTCTTATGAGAGGAGGTTGGAATGAGCACAAAAATGCCTGCTGCTGGCCTCTCCCTAAAGTAGCCACAGTCACACCACCCCAACTAGAAGTTTAGTAGCATGTCTTGAAAGCAGAAACAGCATCTACTGCTTCCACATTAGCTCCTGAGGTGTCTGTCCCTGTGCCAATGAGGAAATATAGCTATTACTTTGAGATATCATGAAGATAGTGTCCAGCAAGGGGCCCAAGGGATCCAGAGGCTAGTAGTAGCTGGTGGCAGTCTGCTACTGTTCAAAGCAGCCCATGGCCTGAGAGATAGAACTTTTCCTCATCCCAACTAAGACTCTTCTTTCTAGGACACATGTCGCACTGAACAGGGTGTAGGAAAAGGACTACACATGCAGACTCTTTCCCTGAGGCTTTCTTTTAAGCATTTCTAAACTAAAACTAAGAGTGACCTGTAGTGGGTAGCTGTTTGAGCTATGCCTTGAAGCACCGCCCCTAGTGAGGCAGCTGTAGCTGTTATATCTGCCTATGACCTTGAGTTACCTGCCCCTGGGGTGCAGCTACCGGGGACCCTTAAGACGTGAGATGCTGCGCATGTGCATAGACCCCCTTTCTTGGCTACCTCGTGGTTTTGGATGCTGAGATCTTGGACCAAGTGGTTTGATTGTGAGTTTACCCCCAAATAATTTTTTTTATTTTTTTTATTTTTTATTTTTTTTAATGATCAAAGGAATTTATTTGGGGGTAAACTCACAACCACGGGAGATTTATTGTAGATGAGCCTATGTCCCATGTTGAACTGCTTGGTCCAAGATCTCAACATCCAAAACCACGAGGTAGCTAAGAGAGGTGACCTATGCACATGCACACATCTCACATCTTAAGGGTCCTCAGTGGCCACACCCCAGGGGCAGGTACCTCAAGGTCATAGGCAGATGTAATAGCTACAGCTGCCTCACTAGGGGTGGTGCTTCAGGACATGGCTCAAACAGCACCCACTACAGTGACCAGTGAGTTTATCTCATAAATGGAATCGCTGGTCTTTTTAGACAAGGCTTCTCTTTATCTCAGAGCACCCAGCTTTTCCAGTCTCAATGACAGATAGATGATTTTTATATAACAATCTATGATTAAATGAGAGATGGAGAGAGCCATCTTCCAGAGCCCAGGTACCCAGGATGTGGAGTATAAGGAACTTATAGTTTTTACTATTGTCATTTTGTTATTTTTAATTACTTAGTTTTAAAAATTCCAGCAACATCCATGTCTATAAGTTTCAAAGGGAACCTCTCACCTCTCTTTTACCCCTGCACTGCCCTCTCCCCAAAACTATTGTTATCATATGTAATGTTTCCTTCTGGATCTTCTATGTATATACAACCTTAGCATGCATAGAGAGGACAGATGCACACTTTCTGTCAGCAGAGGCAGGGAGCCACTGCCCAACACTGCCACTGGTAGCTGTAGGAGTTCCCTTCCCTTTTTTGGGACCTCAAATCAGGTAAAGATGGATTCTTCTTGACTATGCCACAGAAAAGGATTTCAGGTCAAGTCAGAGTGAAGCAAAGTTAGTAAGTTTATTAATTATGATAGGGAATGGGAGCTACAAATAGGTACACATTTCTATTCCACTGGAGAAAGGAATTTGTACATCAGCATTATTACTAGCTGAGTTCATATTCATTGTTAGTGGCCTGCTTGTTGTGAGTTAAATCTCCAGTCCAGGTTGTACCTGGAGGAGTGCCGGAATGATACCAGCAGATGTTAACCAGATTCAACATCACTGGAAGTGCCAGAACACAACTCTTTAGAGAGACGATAATAGTGAAGTCCAGGAATGATAAGGCAAGAGGCTGTACTAAAAATACTAGGACCAGAAGCAACTTAAAGAAGAAAGTCCATTTAAGCAATAGTTCTAGAGCATCAGAGTCCATGTGGCAGGGCAGACATACCAGCAGGTGGCAGGAAGTGAGTTGATCACTTCTTTTATCTACAACAGTGAAACAGAGAAAGCAAGAACTTTGGAATTGGGGTGTATCTTACTTAGGGTTTCTATAGCTGTGAAGAGACAGCATGAAATGGCAACTCTTATGAAGCTTATGAAGGAAATACATTTAATTGGGGTGGCTTATATTTTCTGAGGTTTAGTCTATTATAATGGCAGCATGCAGGCACATAGTGTGCTGGCTACATCTTGATCTGAAGGCAACAGGAAGTGTACTGTCTTATCACAGGTCTTGACATAATACAGCAGATGGCAATTTATATTCAGGCATCAACCCTCCAGATGAAAAATTCTCTAATGGAGGAACCTCATTTCAAGCAAGGCTTATGAGGCCACAGACTCTGAATACTGTTTGTTTCTGTCTGTAATTTTCTCCTATGTGCTAATACAATTTAGTTTGGATTGGTAGTGTGTTTTCTCCATGAATATACTGGGTACATTTATCTGTGGGTTGTCAGTAAGACGATTTCTCTGTAACATAGGACTGATAACATAGGACTTAACTCCCTACACATATTCCTCAACAGTTAACTCTCTGTACAAACTTTTAACCTCAGTTTTGATATAAGACTCAAGGTTCAGCCAACTAACTGTTTATTGTTTAGGTCTTGAAATTTATGTGGGTGACATAATAGCAATTAACCAAAGTCCAGAGAGAAACCGCTTTATACCTCAGGAAAAATTTTCCCAACTAGTCAGGGCTACAGAGGATAATCTAACTTCACAGCCCTGAAATAAGAGTTACGAGTTTCCTTTCTTGAGATCTAGGGTTGCATACAGGATAAGAGTATACATCTTAAATATATATCTTATGCATTTAATGTCACTGTCCCTCAGGGAAGTGCTGAACACTTGGCACACCCCACCACCTTACAGTCTGCACACCAGGATGCCTTACTGACAGCTGAGCATTGCCATGGTTATTCACTCCCAGCCCACCACTGGATGCACTCCCTTAGTTAGTGCTACAATACAAGCCCAAGAGAAACTGACACTTTTACATGTTAGTTTAGAAAGTTTATCACACTTAGAAAGATAGACTACAATGCACATTTTCTCTATTTTGTAGGCTCCCCAATAGTTTAACGTTATAACTCCCCTTTATAGGCTATCTCCTTAGTAGATAACAAAGCAGCTGGACATTCCTTCACAGCTGTAGCTACTCCACTAATTAGGGAGCTGACAGATTTATTCATGTATGGCTCTGCTTCTTATTGTTTACTCAAGAAATGTAATGTTACCCTCAAATGTAACCTCTTTTCATTGCCTAAAGCTTTCCATTGGATATATAAGTTTGTAGAACAAAGACATGGATGGAATTCAAGACAAATAAAGATAATGACCATCAGTACACATGTGAGTTTATTCTGTTTCTAGAAATACCCCCCAGATAAAAAAGTCATAAGTTTGTCTATGCTACAGCTTTTTCTTTGAGCCCTATCCTGCAGCCCTTGTAGCTGGTCTCTAAGGACTATAATACTGTCTCACAGGATGTGGTTTGAGCATATATGATACCTCAGAGCCCTCTTCCACAGTGATGCACTTCCTTCAACCTGACCACATCTTCTCCAACAAGGCCACACCTTCTAATAGTGCCACTCCCTTTGGGGGTCATTTTCTTTTAAGCCACCATAAGGTGAGTCTATAAACCATCAAACTCACCCCTAATGATATACTTCCTCCAGCAAGCCTCCATGTTCTAAAAGCTCTGTAACGTCCCCAAATAGTGCTACCAACTGGTGACCAAGTGTTCAAATATATGAGCCCATGGGGGACATTTCTCATTCAATCCACTATAGGTCAAGTATAGTAAACCATTAAGTGGCTTTGAAGGTCCAGTAGCTGGGATATTTTCAGTGGGGAATACATGCAGGAACGTTGATGTATTGAGTGTTAGCAAGAATGCCAACTGGAAATCTCAAGCATTGCTGTTGGGAATGGTGATGATACTCCTCAGCATTCATGTTTCTTTTATAAAATTTTAATGTTCTATTAGTTATATCACATTTACATACAAGTAACAGAAAGTTGTCTAATGCTGGTTTACGCAATACAAATTTTTACTATGCATATGATGCTTAAAAGTAGACTGCCCAAGGTTAGACTAAAAATAAAGACTCCTTCTGCCTCCCCACCCTCAGCTTCTTGATAACACATGCTACTTGTTGCCTAGTTGTCATTACATGGCTGGATAGATCTGAACACAGCAGGTATATCCAAAGGCAGGATTCTTCTTGTTCCCTTATAAAATTTTTCTTTTTTTTAAAAAATTATTTTTATGTGTATGAGCTGCCTATGTGTATGTGTGTACACTGTGTACATGCAGTACCAATGGAGGCCATAAGAGGATCTCCTGGAACTAGAATTACAGCGAGTTGTGAGCTGCCATGTGATGCTGGGAACTGAATCCTGGGTCCTCTGCAATAGCAGCAAGTGCTCTTCCCACTGATCCATATCTCCAACCACTCATATCTCTTTTTAAATGGTGTATTTTATTTTAAATGACATGTATGTGTCTTTGTATGGGTATGTGCATGTGAATGCAGATGACCTTAGAGGCATTGGATCCTGTGGGTCTGTAGTTACAGGCAATTGTGAGCCACCCCATATGGACACTGAGAACCAAACTTGGATTCTCTATACAAACAGTACAAGCTCTTAACCACTGAACCATCTCTCCAGCCCAGTGTGACACACTCATTCTTCAGCAAATCACTAGCAAAGAAGAGGGAGTGTATGGTTGGTGTAGCAAGTAGTCATAATTCACTGGGATGAGGTAGGAACCAACCTTCCCTGTAAACAAGTCCTGTCTATACTGTGGTTCTATATGAAAGAAACTATGGAAACAATAGCCAAGTGGACAGTAGTGCCTGGCATTTCTTTACATTGAAGAATATTCCATTCTTTAAAAAATACTTTAAGGCTTTTATCTTAAAATATATTATATAAATTCATTTAAAAGACTTAATAGTTTCATAATACTGAAGTTTTTCATCGAGGACTCATATGCATCCCTGTCTGTTTTGATCCTGTTTTAAGAACATTTGAGTTTCCTTAATATAATTCTTGCATCTCTCTGGGTCAGCATAAACCCACACAAATATTCTGAAGCATTTGTGCAAATGGTGAATGAAATCTTTTTCCAGTATTTACAGACACTTGTAGGCACAAATCCCTTGTGTTCTGCCACCTTTCTGTAGTATTCCATGATGAGAGGTACTTCACAACACCTACTATCATGAAATCTAACCACAAGAGAGTTGCTCTTGACCCAATTTCTGTGAGACTATCTATTTGGGTTTCCATTGCTGTGATAAAACACTATGACCAGCTGGGTGACAGTGGCGCACGTCTTTAATCCCAGCATTTGGGAGGCAGAGCCAGGTAGATCTCTGTGAGTTTGAGGCCAGCCTAGTCTACAGAGCGAGATCCAGGAAAGGCACCAAAACTACACAGAGAAACCCTATCTGTAAACACCAAAACAAAAAACAAAAACAAAAACAAACAAACAAACAAAACCCAAAACTATGACCAAAACAAATTGGGGAATAAAGAGTTTATTTCATCTTACAATCCATCATCAAGGGAAGTCAAGACAGAAACTCAAGGCAGGAACTTGGGAGACAACAGCAGAAGCAAAGAGCATGGAGGAATGTTGCTTACTGGATTGCTCCCCATAGCTTGCTCAGCCTGCTTTATTATCCACCACAGGACCCCCTGCCCAGTGGTAGCACTGCCCCCATCAATCATTAATCAAGAAAATGTTCCACAGATTTGCCTACAGACAATCTGATGGAGGCATTTTCTTAGTTGAGGTTCCTCTTCCCAGATAACTCCAGCTTATGTTAAGTTTACAAAAAACTAACCAGGATGGTGACTGAGTCAAATTATTATACCTGTACAATTTCCCTGTCTGTAGAATAAGTAATGACGCTTGTAGAGGCTCTTACAAAGATTTAATTGAATATCACATAAAAGACTTAGAACAGTTCTTGATACATACTAAATTATATATTAATATTTCCTATAATTATAAAATAATGCCTTGTTTTCATGGTGCTGGAAATTGAAGTCAGGGTCTTGCTCACGCAGGGCAACTTTTCTCTCACTAAGCAAAATTCTAAGCCAGTTAATTAATTCCCAACATTTTAAAAATAGAATAGCTTGAGTTATCTAGGATAACTACAACTATAGGATTCTGCTTTTATGAAGTATGTGTTATATCAGGTCAGATTCACAGACAAAAAACAGCATGGTGGTTGCAGTTAGGAAAAAACAGGGAGTTATTTAATGAGGATTGAGTTTCAATTCCAGAAGACAAACTGCTTCTGGAAGTCTTACTAACCAATGTGAACATACTTATGCTACTGTGTAAGTATGGTTAAAATGGCAAATTTGATGGTCTGGTTTCTACAAATCACAATAAAAAATTTAAGTAAACAAAACTCAGACTGGAGAAGTGGCTCAGAGTTTAATCCCAGCACCTGGAAGGCAGAGGCAGGAGGATCTCTGAGTTTGAGGCCAGCCTGGTCTACAGAGCAGGTTCCAGGACAGCCAAGGCTACACAGAGAAACCTAGTCAGAATGAAAAAAAAGAGCACTTTGTTGGGATTCTGCTGCCGCTCCAGTTGCGTGACTGCACATGTGCAGTTCAGGAGTTGAGCAAGGGGTCTTGTGTCTTACGTCATCAGTGTGAGCTGGTGATTACATGTACACAGCGTGGTCACGCAATCAGCGCATGCGTGGCGTAGCTTCGTAAGCCTGCCTGCACAAGTGTGAGGTAATCCTTTAAAGAGCTGGACATAGATTCCCCCTCCTCCCTTCTCTGTTCTCTCTCCCCCCGCCCCACACACTATATCTCCTTCTCTCTCTGCTCTCTGCACATGCTCCTTTCCCAGGTCTGGTTCTTTTGCCCCCCCCACCCCAATAAAGCTCTGATACTAGGTTTTGTCGTGGCTCGTGCCTCATGACCTTTCCACATGGTAACCAGCTCTGCTGATCAATTTTAAAACCAACACACTTACTGCTCTGTCAGAGAACCAGAGTCCAGATCCCAGCACCCACATCAAGCGGCTCACAAGTGTTTGTAGTTTGTAACTCTAGGCCCCCTTCTGATCTCTGTGGGCACCCCATCTTCACCCTGACACACACACAAGTTGAAAAACAGACGTATACACAGACCTGTAGATACCCACCCCATTCATGGACCTGTGAACCTCTACATCCTCATTACTCTTGTGGTTTTCTTTTCTTTACTATGATGTTGAGTTTCTTATTTTACTGGAACACACACACACACACACACACACACACACACACACACACGGAATAAGTCCAGCAGTGTCTTGGGTTCTGAAGATGGCAGAAGCCCAGAATGTTACCAAAGAAAGTCAGAATGAGAACACATAGTCCCTGGGGAATTTCCTGAGCCTGGCATAAGGAGTCTCATTCCCAGCAGACACCACCCTACCTCAGAGCAGTTTTCTAGGCCTCCTAGTTGGCCTGGATGAAGCTTTAAGTTCCTGCTTTTAGAGCCTCTGTTATCTCAGAGTTCCTGAAATTGTTCTGCAGAGTGGGTGGTGTCACTGAATACCAAACTCCTGGAGGGATGGATGGCCTCCCCTGCCTCAATCTTAATTTCCATTTCCAGTCCTATCTCATAGAAATCAACATTACATAGCTATTAAATTTCAGTCATGGGGTCAGAGTTGAACTCTGTACATAACAGGCTTTATCTTTGTAAGCACAGATAGTCATTTATCTCACTAAGCCTGTGCTTTCTCAGAGGAAAACATGATAACAGTATCTAATCGAGGAGGGGGCTGATGAAACATTGCATTCCAGGCCTTAGCCCTAGAACCCTGTACTATGAGCTCTCCTTACAGCTCCTGAAAAAAAAAAAACAAAGCCAACGTCACTGACCGAGGGAGGAATGGGGTTAATTCCTTAGTCCCATGGTCTTAGTCCCAACCTCTGCCTCTTTCCACCAAGGCCCAGATCAATACTACTTTCTTCCCAAAGGCTTTAACCCACCCCCTACAGGAAGCACCTGGGTTGATTTATAGTCTCTAGGAAATGATCATATCTCTGGACTGTAATGTAGCCGTTAAGGAAATTGCTATGGATGAGTAGGTCTTGCTAAGTGCCTTTTAGGGGTGCTTGTGCAATATAAGAGACACCAAGTAGGCTCCTTCTGAATGTGTTGTGATATTCTCTGTGTAGACACCACAGCCCCTGTCTTCAAACTAATTCTATGAAACCCCAGGGTATTACCATTATGATCCAGGAGTCTTTTTTTTTTTTTTTTTTCTGAGGCAGGGTTTCTCTGTGTAACAATTCTAGCTGTACTGGAACTCACTTTGTAGACCAGGCTGGCCTTGAACTAACAGAAATCCACCTGCCCCTGCCTCCCAAGAGCTGGGATTAAAGGTGGGTGTCACCACTGACCAGCGATCAAGGTGTCTTGCTGGCCAGTGCAAGCCTCTTTGGCAAAGAGCACATGATTTCCAAAGACTCTCTGAAGAATATCATCTGGATCCTTCTGATGGGCTGTAGGCTGTTTTTCAATTCACAGTAAATGAAACTCTAGCAGTGTAGCTGATTTCCCTCTTGAGTCCATGGGTCTGACCTCTGTTACTACACTTCCTGCCTGTGTTATATCTCAAAGTCCAGGACAATCATCTTTTCCCACACCCACCAGAACCAGTGCTCCTGCCTTAAATGTTTTCAGGACTCGTGACACCTGTCTTGAAGTATGGCTTCACTCTACCATGTGTGGTCTTTGCTCTTCTACAAGATGAGGATTAGTTGTGTTGGACTGGCTTCCTTTTGTTTCTTTCTTCCTTTTTGGTTTTACTCTGGGATCTCACTGGCCAGCCTGGAAATGTGTATGCAGATCAGGTGGGTCTTGGATTGTGTCGATACCTCGGCACTGCCTCGTGAGAGTGAGATGTACAGGATTGCACCACCACACCTAACTCAAACTCTCTTTTTTTTAGGTCTTTATAGAAAGGGTCTCACTATGTAGACCAGGCTGGTCTTAAACAGTGATCTACCTACTTCAGCCTCCAAAATGCTAGAATTACAAATGTATGCTATCATGCTTGGCTCCAATTTCTCTTTGGTGGGAGACATCAAGCATATATGGCTCATGCTTTGGTGCTCACTGGTTATGTGTCGTCCCACCTCCCACCTCCCAGACAGGGTTTCTCTGAGTAGCTCTGGCTGTCCTAGAACTCATACTGTAGACCAGGCTGGCCTCAAACTCAGAGATCTGCCTGCCTCTGCCTCCCAAGTGATGGGATTAAAGGTGTGCACCACTACAGCTTGGCACTGGTTAGGTTCTCAACAGTTATGGGCTGGTATGATTATTTTAATAATTATGATAACTACAAATCACCACATGCTTGTCAGCTGTCTGGCACAATGCTGATCCCTTTCTGTACACTATCTCAGGCTAATGTTGAGATCATGCTGTGCTCCACTCTCAGTTCCTCCATATTGTGTAAAACAGTGGACTTTCAGACACTGCCTTGTTGCGACAGACTCTATTTTATAAGCAGCTTTTTACCCTATTTTGAGGATGGTGAATGCTACTGCACCTGGGTGGACATGTGAATGACAGCATCTGTCCAACACCTTCATGAGGCACAGACCGACAAACAACTTAATCCTTGGAGTAGAAATTTCATCTGGGTGAACTGAATTGGGACTGTAGGGACACACAGGACACCAGGCCCAAGAACTTACTGGGCACAGCAGACAAGGAGAGAGCATAACTCCTTTACCTGGACCCCATTGAGAGGTGGACAGCTAGCCCGGCAATGTCAGTGGACCCCATCTATCTGGAGTATGTCAAGGGGCAGACAGGCAGAGAATTCTCACAGAGACAGGGATTTCAGCTCAATTTGATCCTAGCTGCTGCTGGGGATGTCGTTCTGTATGCTGTGAACATGTGTTGCTCTGATTTGGTTGATAAATAAAACGCTGATTGGCCAGTAGCCAGGTAGGAAGTATAGTATAGGTGGGATAAGCAGAGAGGAGAATTCTGGGAAGAGGAAGGCTGAGTCAGGAGTCGCCAGCCAGACACAGAGGAAACAAGATGTAAAGACAGAACTGAGAAAAGGTACCAAGGCACGTGGCTAAACATAAATAAGAATTATGGGTTAACTTAAGTGTAAGAGCTAGCTAGCGAGAAGCCAGAGCCATGGCCATGCAGTTATAAATAATATTAAGCCTCTGTGTGTTCATTTGGGTCTGAGCGGCTGCAGGACTGCCAGACCGCAGAACCGGGTGGGACCAGGAAAACTTCCAGCTACAGGCTGCTGATGCAGGCTACTTGAATGGTCCTCTGCTGTCCATCCTCCACCTGCTCCTTTGCCTGGACCTGAGCCTGCCCTCTCACTTCCGCTGGACTCAACTCTGCAGCTCCGTTCTGACCTGTGACTACTGGTGGCAGAGGCAGTGGCAGCAGGGACAGCAAGGCAGTGGCTCCCCGCCAAGTCCAGCTGGTGCGCTTATCTCAACCCTGCACACTCCCACTTCCCGGCTATTTTCTGAGCTTTGGCCTCTCAGGCCTCTTGGAAACTCCTTGCCTTTTCAGACTTTTACAGCCATTCTATGGAACACACACACACACACACACACACACACACACACACTCACACACCCACCACTGAACCGGTCTACCCTGTGATAACCATGCACTACATTTGAAAGACACAGACTCTGAGTTGAACCATGTAGGGAGACCCAAAGTTAAAGGCGGGGAAGACAGAAACATTGACTTGGGGAGAGGTGCCTGTGGTACCAGCACGCACCAAACACGCCCAACTCATCCTGACAAGAACACCTCATACCAAAGTCTACTTAGATCAGCTCCTATTTGCCTAACATAATGTATAGTAAAAGTTACAATAGCTGCTAAATGGCAAGCAAAAGCAGAATCTGAAGAGATGAAGCAGATGTGACACATATTAGAACAGACAGGGACTCCAACATGATTGAGATGCTCAAGGCCAGAATGGGAAGACATGGACAAAATGTAAGAACTGCTGGGTCATGCAGACAGAAGTGAAAATGCCAAAAATAATCCATATAAAACTGCCCCACCACAGACAGCCCCCGTTAGGGAGTGGAGCAACATCCAAGATCCCAGAACCACAGGGCTTCTGGTCTCCACCATTAGTCTGGGAGAATTCTCGAAAGTCCAGCCTCAAATAACTTAGTGAGACCGAGCCTACTGAAGCCAGAAGAGCAGGGTTGTTTGAGACCCGGGCTCTCAAGCCCTGCCCTAGGGTGATCAGGATGGGATAGATTCAGAAGAGTATCCCCAAGCCTTAAGGCTATGGTTACTTTCTTTGTTCATTTTTTTTTCATTTGTTTGGGGCCAGTAACCCATTTCCTCTTGGTTATCTCTCCTTTTAAGGAATGGGAGGTCAACTATATACCTTCTCTATTGCCATGTTCTAGAAGAAAGCCATTTGTTAATCTCCTCTCTTCTTTCTCCTATCTCCTCACCTCTCCTTCCCCTTCTCTCTTCTTCCCTCCCTTCTCTTCCTCTTCTTCTTCCTTGCTTCCTTGCCTCCTTGTTTTCTTAGGTTTATTTATTTTTTTGAGACAGGGTTTCAGTACTGAGCCCAAGCTGGTCTAGAACTCACAATCTTCTGTCTGTCTCCTGAGCACTGGGATTACAGGGTGTACCACTACTGTGGTGGTTCGTTCATGTTATCAGCTCAGATCTGGGGAAGACTTTTCCAAAAGATGTCACATTAGTCTCCCAGAGCTCATTCAGATGAGATTTTGCACTTAGAACTCCTCAGTTGGTGCTAGAGGTTTAGACTTTGTATTTGTATAGAACAAGTGCATATGAGAAGACATGAGTTGGAGAGCTGGAGTACAAAGTTAATATTTCAGTGTTCTCCCCCAAGTTCATGTTAGAAACACAGACACTAACCAACACGGTTGCTAGATGAGGCATTTAAAAATATTTTAAATCATTTTAAATTTTTTAATATATATATAATTATATAATTTCCTCCCTTCACTTCCTCCCTCCAAACCCTCCCATGCACCCCCCACACTTCGTTCATGAACACTTTTTCTTTAATTGATGTTACATATGAACGTGTGTGTGTGTGTGTGTGTGTGTGTGTGTGTGTGTGTGTGTGTTTATTTGTGTGTGAGAGACAGATTCCTACATATATAAATGCAACCTGCTCAGTCAGTATCACATTACTTGCATGTCTATGTTTTCAGGACTAACCATTTGATATTGGATACCCAGTTTTCCCTGGATAAGACTATTTCTCTGGCTCTCAGCATTGCTTAGTTGCCTGTAGTTCTTTGTGTAGGGTTAGAATTTCCTGAGCTTTCCCCCATCCACATTAGCATGCCTATTGGTATGTGCTCCTTAGATGAAACATTTAAGATGGGATAAGATTAGGAAGGCTCCGCTCTCATGAATGAATGCTGTTATCAAGAATAGCTTCAAGTAGATTCGTCATTGTAGGAGTGGGCTCTGATGAAAGAATGCTTGCTCTCCCCCCGCCCTACCCCATTTTCTTGCCCTTCTGTTTTTCACCAGGGCATGAAGCAGCAAGAAGGGCTTTATCAGATGCAGCCAGGTGTTAGGTCTCAAATCCAAGACAAACAGCAGAGGTGCCTATTTAACATATCAAAGGAGATGCTGGCTTCCAGGTTCTCCCAGCATCCCTCAGTTTCTACCTGTTATAGGGCCCTCCTGGGTGGCATACCCTGCCCCCTCCCCTAAGTGTCTCCATTCTGAGGGCTGGACTGCCCTTCCCTATATAACCCAGTCATTTTGGCTATGCCAGTCTCTTGGCCCAAGCTGTCCTTCTTGATTGACAGTTCCTCTCTCTCTTTCCCCTTCCTTCCCACCTCTCCTCTCATGGCCTAGCTCAATTTGGTCAAGTCTACTCTGGACTCTTCCAGATGTCCCTGCTTCTGGGTATGCTCTTCCTTTTATCAACACTAAACTGTCTCCTCCACCATACCTAGGAGAGTCATTTCCATTTTTATTTCTTTTTCCCATTCATCTGGTGCCCAAACCTGGAACCAGTTATTGTAAATTAGGCTTTCCACCAGCTTGCCTTTCAGCTACTCAGGAGCATCAGCTTTATGTCTATCTATGCTATTCTATGCTGGTGGGTTAAAAGACTTGTTATAGCTAATATGCCAACTTGAACTATAGAGTCAATGAAAGCTCAGTAAAATTCTAGCAATATGTTTTGTAGACATCAGCAAGTTGAATTTAAAGTTTATATGAGATGCAAAGAATTTAGAATAACTAACTTAGTAAGTGTTGCTGTATTCTCACTACCCCATTTCAAAACTTCCTAGACAGTTGCACTGGTTAAGACTGTGACGCAACCAGGCAGTGGTGGCGTATGCCTTTAATCCCAGCACTTGGGAGACAGTGGCAGGTAGATCTCTGAGTTCGAGGCCAGCCTGGTCTACAGAGTGAGTTCCAGGACAGCCAGAGCTACATAGAGAAACCCTGTCTTGAAAAACCAAAATTAAAAGAAGAAGAAGAAGAAGAAGAAGAAGAAGAAGAAGAAGAAGAAGAAGAAGAAGAAGAAGAAGA
>CABHPP010143631.1:22981-36446 GCA_902168425.1 Peromyscus attwateri
CAAAACAAAACAAAACAAAACAAAACAAAACAAAACAAAACAAAACACCACTAACAACAACCAAAAAGCCCTATCTGGATCAGAGCAAAGTTAGTTATGAAGTACTGCTGCCACCCTGTGGCTACAAAACGAAAAGCAGTTGGGTTTTTATCCATGTATAGAGGAAGTACTGGAAGAGGTGGGTGAGGAGCTGGTTGACAACTTAGAGCTACAAGAACTGGCTTAAAAAATGATGTGAGTCCAGCACAGTAACAATGATGATAACCACTGGGGGCATTTCAAGCTTCTTCCACTGTTCAGGTGGATGGATAATCATAGGAACTGAAGAACACGATGGAGACTCACGTCTCCTTCCCATTGCCCTGTGGGTAGGAAGACTTCAGAAAGCCCCCAAAGACCTGCTAAGGACCAGTAGGTTCAGAAGACCAAAGGGGACAAACCTCACAGTGCAGTATTAACACATCTGTCCTGCCCCGTGGAGGAACAGGCTCCCAGGACTGTAGATCCCTCACAATCCAAACATCCAGAGAGGAGGGCAGAAAGGGAAGCTGTCTCGGCAGTGGCTCCATGACTGTCAGGTACTAGAGACTTTTACATTGCTGTGAAGAGAGAGACACCATGATGAAGACCGTTTATAGAAGAAAAAGCTTATTGGGGGCTTTACAGGTGCAGAGGGTGAGACCATGGCCATCAATGGCAGGGAACATGGAAGCAGGTAGCCAGGCATGGCCCTGGAGTAGTAGGTGAGAGCTCACTTCTCTTATACAGCAGAGAGAGAGAGAGAGAGAGAGAGAGAGAGAGAGAGAGAGAGAGAGACAGAGAGAGAGAGAGACAGAGAGACAGAGAGAGAGACAGAGAGAGAGACAGAGAGAGAGACAGAGAGAGACAGAGAGAGAGAGACAGAGAGAGAGAGAGAGACAGAGAGAGAGAGAGACAGAGAGAGACAGAGAGAGAAACTGGGTTTGGTGTCGGCTTCTGAAACCTCAAAGCCTGATCCCAGTGACATATCTTCTTACAAGGCCACAACTTCAAATCTTCCCCAACCAGCTACACCAACTGGGACCAAGCATTCAAATCTATGAACCTATGAGGACCATTATCATCCAAACCACCACAGCATCTAACAGTCACAATGAAGTTAAACTACAAATGGGAATTTCTCACAGGTAAAGATGAAGAAACAGAGTTGTTCATTCTCATATTAACAAGGTTGGCTTAAAATTATTTTCTGGAAATGAAATTTTTGTGTAAATGTTTTGAACTTTATAAAGGACTTGGAATCATGATGGAGAACTTGAAGGGACACAGAAAAGCATAATAAAACACAAATTTAGTAGTAATTCTATCACTCAAGTGGCCATCTTTCTAGATGGTTCTCCATGCTCTTAGATAATGCATTTGCTAGGACAACAAATAACCTACTATGTTATTACTCTCTCAGCTACATAGTAACTATAGTGGAATATTTCTATGACAAATTCTGTTCCAGCTACCTATATGCCTAAAATATTTAAGAAACTTGAGTGTCATGTCAAATTATTATTTTTTAATATAATTCATTCTCTAACTGATCAGTCCACATTTGTGCACTTTTGCTTTTGTTCTGTGAGTTTGCTTAAGGAAATGTTTAGCTCTTTTAAAAAAAAGCTAGATGATAGATGGGTCAGAATCTGATCCTGGGGTTCAATCCACTAGTTATGAAACCTGAAATGCTTGCAGGGGATGACCATCAGGTAAGTACCACCTCTCTCACTTGCCCCTACTGGTGCTAGACTGCCCCCTCATGGTGGAGAGAGGCAACCAAAGCTGTTGTTAGCAACCTCCAGTTAAAGTTTGTCTTTTCCTTCTACCTTGGGTATTTGAAGGAAAAAGTTATAAAATGGGGAAGGGCTTATATGACTAAACTTCCCCTAGGAAGATTCAACATACATGTCTATTCACTTGAGATAGGGATTGTCTTAGTTTGGGTTTTTATTGCTGTGAAGAGACACCATGACCATGGCAACTCTTATAATGAAAACATTTAATTGAGGTGGCTTACAGTTTCAGAGGTTGAGTCCATTATCATCATGGTGGGGAGCATGGCGGCATTCAGGCAGATATGTTTCTGGCTACAACTTGGCTTGCAGGGAACAGGAAGTCAACTGACTCACTGGGCAGTATCCTAAGCATAGGAAATCTCAAAGCCTACCCCCACAGTGACATACTTCTTCCAACAATGCCATAGCCACTCGAAAAAAGCCACACCTCCTCCTAATAGTGCCACTCCCTATGAGCTTATGAGGGCCAGTTACACTCAAACTACCACAGGGATCCCACAACAGACCAAAGCACAGATACCAGCAAAGCCCAACTTGGTGAACCAATCAGTTTTATTGGTGTCACTTATAGGACATGGGTAAGGGGTTATTGACAGGAACTAAAATGATTCAAAGACAGCTGCATCACCAAATCCCATGCCAGGATGGGTGACAGCTCACAAAGCTGGGAACCTGAAGCACAGGCAGCTCAGCAGGTTGGAGAGTGTCCTTTCCAGGTGCCTCAGTTGGTTGAAACCTCTTCCTGGTAGCTAAGCTGGTTTCTGCTTCTTCCAGGCAGCTTGTCTGCTCACAGTCTTCTTTGCAGCTTGGCTTGTCTGTGGGTCTTCTTTTGCAGCTTAGTTCTGCTCATCTGGGAGGGACTCTCCGCTTTTATTGCTTACTCTGGCAGGGAGGGGCCTGGTGAATTCAGTTTCAGGGACTCCCTGAAGCTATTTTTAGTCATTTACCTTTCCATTTAAGGAGCTTTTTGTAGGACGTAATGTTTCAATCTAGGAGGATACTGGTATACAGCAGGGCTTCATTGAGATGTTGAGTCTCATGAAATAACATTTCTGAGAATGAAGAGAACCTAACTCCTTTTTCTCCCACTACATATTATTTATGTCCCCTTTCCACACCCACACATACATCATATGGTTCTTTAGCAGTACTTCATTTCAGCTCCTGACAGACATTTGAATTATCTTGATGGTCCATACCTGGGAATATATGACTTTGTGCATATATCTTCATGCATTAGTGTTTTAATCAGGGCTCTCTAGTTCTGTGGAATAATCCTTTTGTACACTGTAAAGATTTGTCACTTGAATTGGTTTAATAAAAAAACTGACTGGCCAGGAGCCAAACAGAAGTATAGGTGGGACAACCACACTAAGGATGCTGGGATGAAGAAGGGCGGAGTTGGAGAGACACCAGCAGATGCAGAGGAAGAAGGATGTGTAGAAAATGAGGTAACAGGCCATGAGCCATGTGGGAGAGGGCAGATAAGAAATATGGGTTGATTTAAATGTAAGAGTTAGTAACAAGCCTGAGCTATTGACTGAGCATTCATAAATAATATTAAATCTCTGAGCTGGTTATTTGGGAACTGGCAGGTGGAAAAGAAAAGTGTGTCTACAAATGCTACTCAACATGGGGTCAGAATTTCTTTGAGGAGCCTGACAAGGCTTGAGGGGAAGT
The DNA here is from genome assembly GCA_902168425.1 of Peromyscus attwateri. Lineage (NCBI taxonomy): Eukaryota > Metazoa > Chordata > Mammalia > Rodentia > Cricetidae > Peromyscus > Peromyscus attwateri. The sequence goes on from CABHPP010143631.1 coordinate 26,482, forward strand.
ACCAAAAACTTGCAGGAATGGAGCCCAAAGCAGCTTCCTAGTCTCGTGTCTCTGATGCTGGCCACAGTACAGCTGCCTGTGGACTTGAGCTGCCAGCATGAGCTAGGCCAGCACGCTATGAGCTAAGCTGCATGGCAGGTTACTACAGTCTCTTACATGGGACATGGTACAGAGAGGCATCTCTCAACCATTGCCTGCAGGCTTGAGCCACCAGCGTGAGCCAAGCCAATGTGCTATATGGCAGGTTTTGGGTTTTGCTTCTCCAGACAGAAAAGGTTACAGATATGTAGTAAAGACATATCCAGACAGAAAGAACCTCTAAACGGGTCACAGTGTGTTTAAAAATATACAGAGGTTTGGGAGAAAAAAAAAAGAAAGGGTATATAAAACATAGTAAAGTCCTTAAAAAGGGAGTAAAGTAATAAAAAGAAAAAAGCCACATAAAAATGGAAAATACACAGAGAGTATAGATCCGTATATTACTGTGTTGCCTTTGAATGTTTTGGCTGCTAGGACACACTGGATGTGAAGGGTGCTAAATTAAACCAACCTGTATATTTTGAAAATGTCTTGACTTCAGAATTTAAGTCAAAAGGTGTATTGCTTTGGGGGAGAGGTCATGCTTTTATTTCCACAGGAAATGAGAGGCTGTGGATTCATTCCAGGTTAAAGAAAACCATGTTTGATCAAGGAAGAACCCCTAAAAATTCTGACTACAGACATAAAAAATAAACTTGTAAAAACTACAAAACATGTAATGTACATTTTACCTGCTCAAACATAAAACGAAAGTCATCTTTGGCTAACTTGGGCACAACACACAGTCTATATTTGTATTAATACAAAAATGTATGTTACCTTTAAAAATTTATATATTTTTCTGAACAAGGAGACCAAACATCAATAAAAACAGATGGTCCAGATGATCCAACATCTCAGAGCATTTTTGTTACAATTTCCTTCAACTTCTGCATCCAGAACATCTTCAAGGCTGCTGGCTGAGATGATCCAGCCCTGCAGACTACTCCAGCCAAGATTTAACAATTATACTGATTTCCTAAAGGTTCCCCCAAAGATGTCAGTGCCCCTGAACAACAGGAAGTAGTCTAGAGAATGACGTCCATACTCCCCCAAAATGGATTATAGATGTTTATTATCATTTAAGGGGGGTTGGTTACAAGTTGTTATTGGTAATAGTCAGAAAAAAAAGCTAAACATAGGAGTTAAATTCAAAGATCTCTTTCTTAAAAAAAAAGAGGGATGTCATATAGAAATGATGAGATGAAAGGATAGGTTATTGAATCTATTTTAATCTAAAAAACAACTATTAGTCTCAAAATATTTTACATTGGTATGGATTTTAGTTTATTGATACAAATTTAAAGTTATTTCTGTTATACTGTAAGTATGTTTCTACCCTTGTTTGGGGGTATTTTGCTTATATAGCTCATTTAAAAATATAATGTATAATTGAGAAATACAAGTAAATAGTAATCTATAATAGTCAAACTTGTAGTCATTTTAGGTATGTTTTCAAGGTCATACACAGATATATTTAGATAGATAAATGGTCTTCAAATACTTCAAAGACCTACAGAATATGGCACATAAAACATTTAATAACTTAAGACTTTTCATGACAGTGAGACATATCTGCTCCTGACAGTACCAGTTTTCTTCAGAGAATATGATGGGCATCAAAGAGTTTGAATTCTTTATGGCAAAAGCTAGCCATTTGGGCAAAGAAACTGCCCTTGCCTCAGTTGCTGACAATAAACTGTCCAAACTGGCCAGCAGGATGCAAAAAAAAAAAAAAAGCAACTGCCAAACTTTGACAAAAGAAGGTAGGACAGTCCTTCAAAATTCTCTGCTTCTCAGAAGAGTCTGTAAGTTATACTAGGCCTGTAGGCTAAAGATGGATGCCTCAATGTTACAGAAGAACTTTGGATGACTATCCAGGATGTCCCTGTTGTTAGATAACATTACACCCTTCTGGAGTCTTTGTTGGAGTTAAAGACTAAATAATTAGACCTAAAGTTTTCCTTAGGTATGATAAAAGGTAAATTAGATATAAACTTTAGACTCACAAAGATAAGATAGATAATAAAATATTTTCTCAAATACAAATGAACTGGATATTATAACTATAATTCTTAATAACTGTTTTTGTTGTATATAATTTTACTATGTTAAAATTAAAACTTTCGAGCCGGGCGGTGGTGGCGCATGCCTTTAATCCCAGCACCCGGGAGGCAGAGGCAGGCGGATCTCTGTGAGTTCAAGGCCAGCCTGGTCTACCAAGTGAGTTCCAGGAGAGGCGCAAAGCTACACAGAGAAACCCTGTCTCAAAAAACCAAAAAAAAAAAAAAAAAAATAAAACTTTCTTTTTAATTAGACAAAATGGGGTAAACGCTGTGGAATAATTCTTTTATACACTGTAAAGATTTGTCACTTGAATTGGTTTAACAAAAAGCTGACTGGCCAGGAGCCAGGCAGGAAGTATAGGCAGGACAACCAAACTAAGGATGCTGAGATGAAGAATGGCAGAGTCAGAGAGACGCCAGCAGATGCAGAGGAAGGACGTGTAGAAAATGAGGTAACAAGCCATGAGCCATGTGGCAGAGGGTAGATAAGAAATATGCATTGACTTAAATGGAATAGTTAGTAACATGCCTGAGCAATCAGCTGAGCATTTATAAATAATATTAAGTCTCTGTGTCAGTTATTTGGGAATTGGTGAGCAGTAAAAAAAGTCTGTCTACACTCTAGAGTAAACAGAACTTTACAGAATGAATTTCTTTCTATATATAGAAAAGGGATTTATTAGAATGACTTATAGTCTGTGGTCCAGCTAATCTAACAATGGCTGCCTATGAACAGAAAGTTCAAGAATCCAGTAGTCATTCAGTCCACAAGGGTGGATGTCTCAGCTGGTCATAAGTGTACACTGGAATTCTGAAGAAGTAGGCTCTAATGCCAGTGAAGGAATGGACATGCTAGTGAGGGTAAGAACAAGGAGGCAAAGAGTGAGGCTTCCTTCTTCCATGTCCTTTCTATACGCCGCCACTAGAAGATGTACCCAAGATTAGAGGTGGGTCTTCCCACCTCAAAGATCCAGATTAGAAGTGAGTCTTCCCACTTCAAATGATTTAATTAAGCAAAAATCCCTCACAGCTGTGCCTAGTCATTTTTGGATTTTAGTTAATTCCAGATGTGGTTAAGTTGGCAACCAAAATAGTGATCACAATTATAAAGCTCTCTCCTGTCACTTACTTCCTGGTGTTCTCACAACTCTTATCCTAGGAGAAAGGGGTCTATAGACACTGGCTGGAAGATATTTTACTAGAGATAATTCTGTGAGTTTGGGCATTATGGCCAGGAAAAGGTAATGAGTGGCACAAAGTAGAAAAAGGCTCTTTCACCCACTTCCACCATAATGCCCCCAGCTTCAAGGTTGTGTACGTGGGGAGGGAGCAGTTGAGAAGGAGGAGGGAGAGGAGGAGGAGGAGGAGGAGGAGGAGGAGGAGGAGGAAGAGGAGGAGGAGGAGGAGGAGGAGGAGGAGGAGGAGGAGGAAGAGGAGGAGGAGATGGGAACAGTGACCACTTTCAGCAACAGACACTTTCAGAGCAAAGGTGTAAGCAGCCAATCCCATGAATAGGAAAGGGACATCGTAGTATCACGTGTGAGCTCCCATATAACACCCATTGAGATGAAAAAAAAATGATCCTCAATAGCATTCTTAATGTGATGAATCTCAACATCCAATGCTGAGCTGGGGAAACAAGGGAAATGCCCACTGTGTAGTGAGTGCCAGTGCATACTAGTGCCTCACGAAAGAATTTTGCAAGATGAGGTCACTAACATTCTAATTGTAAGGGGGGTAGGCTACAGGGTCACAGAGAGGTTGAGTAACTGACCACAGCTCTCTAACTGGTGTCAGAGCATAGATCTGTATCCAGGTCTCACTGCTGCCTTCTAGGAAGAGAGTCTCAACGAAGGTTTGTCTAGAACAGGCTGGCCCATGGCCAGGCCTGTGAGAGATTGTTTTGATTGCCTTAATTGATATGTGAAAAACCAGCCTAAAAATAAGTGGCATGATTCCCTGGTCTTAGACTCTGGGATGTATAAAAGTAGAGAAAGCTAGCTGATGCCTGAGGATGCATGCATTCCTTTCTCTTTGCTCTTGGCTGTGGATATGTTACTAACTTCTAAATTCCTGCCTATTGAATTTCCTGGTTACAGACTCTAACCTAGAATTGTGATCTCAAATAAACCCTTACTCCCCTAAGTTGCTGTTGTCAGGGTAATTTATCACAGCAAGAGAAATAAAGCTAGGATACCTTTGCTCTGAGGTACTCCTCTTTTTGGAATGGACATCTACTAAGTTCTCTGACTCACCAGCATGCACACTGTCGTTGAACAAAGCAGCCTCCTTTGTGTAACCCTAGCTATTAGATCCCCTTTTGTACATGTAGTTGATTGTTTCTGTTCCTCTAGAAAACTTTGACTAGTATACTTGATTTTCTGGCTTTCCTGGGAAGAGATGAATTGAGATACAGGAACTGACTTCTAGTTAGGCAATTTTTGCAGGAAAGAAGCACCAAACACATCTTCCTGATGAGGCACAGGCTCCTGAGCACAGCATCTATACCGGCTGGTTTTGTGTATCAACTCGACACAAGTTAGAGTCATCAGAGGAAGGAGCCTCAGTTGAGGGAATGCCTTAATGAGATCCAGCTGTAAGGCATTTGCTCAATTAGTGATAAATGGGGGAGGGCCCAGTCCATGGTGGGTGGTGCCATCCCTGGGCAGGTGGTTCTGGGTTCTATAAGACAGTGGACTGAGCAGTCCAGGGAAAGCAAGCCAGTAAACAGCTCCCCTCCATGGCCTCTGCATCAGCTCCTGCCTCCCAGATCCTTCCCTGTTTGAGTTCCTGTCCTGACTTCCTTCAGTGATGAACAGCAATGCTGAAGCATAAACCTAATAAACCCTTTCCTCCCCAACTTGCTTTTTGGTAATGGTGTTTCATCGCAGCAACAGAAACCTAAGACAAATTGTTACCAGCATAGTGGGGTATCACTGTGACAGACCTGACCATGCTTTGGGGTGGATTGTGGAAGGATTTTGGAACTTTGGGCTAGAAGAACCGTTGAGTGTTAAGAGCTCAGTGGGAAGTTGTTGCTTGTTTCTTTCTGGCTCTTGGGGTGGGGGTGCGCCACCCAGCTCCCAAATAAATCACTCACGGAGGCTTATTCTTATGAATGCCCGGCTTTAGCTTGGCTTAGTTTCTTGCCAGCATTCCTTAAATTATCCTGTCTACCTTTTGCCTCTGGGCTTTTCCCATTCTTTTCTGTAAATCTTACTCTTTTTCTGTGGCTCCTGTGTAGCTGGGTGACTGGTCCCTCCTCCTTCTCTGGCTGCTAGCTAGCTCTCTCCTCCCAGGTTTCTCCTTCTATATATACTCTCTGCCTGCCAGCCCCACCTAGTCTTTCTTGTGCCTCACCATTGGTCATTTAGCTCTTTACTAGACCATCAAGTGTTTTACACAGGCACAGTAACACAGCTTCACAGAGTTAAACAAACGCGACATAAAGAAAAGTAACACACCTTAAATTATTCTACTACAGGAAGTTCTTTAGGAGCTTGGAAGATAAGAATGTTAAGAGCAATGTAGAAGACGGAGGCCTGGCTTGTGAAATTTCAGAGGGAAGTTTAAAGACTATCAGGCCCATTTATTGTTTTGAATTAAGATTTGGTAGTTCTGGTTATCTGGATCTGAAGAATCAGCTGTGATTAACACGATACCAGAACTACTACTAAAACAAAATTTTGTTTTGCTGGGATACTGGTTGCAGGCCAGCTGGAGCTAAGAAATTAGTGGTGATTAAGAAGAAACCAGCATCACTGAGGTGAAATCTTAAGAGAAGTGTTTTCTAAGAGCACAGGGAAGCTATGTTCCAGAGGTGGCCAGGGTTGTACCTCATGCTGGCAGCCAGACTTGGTCATGTGTAAATGTCACCCAGGTGGTACTGGCTTTGAAGGCATGCAAGGGTCATGGAGAACAGCTGAGGTTTGGTGCTATGAGAGGCCAGGAAAGGCCAGTGATGAAGGTGCAGCCTTAGTGGCAGTTGAAGGGCCAGAACTGAAGGGATCATGCAAAGAAGTTGAGGCTTGGCACCTTGAAGAGAGCCTATTGAGAGGAAAAGTGCAGCCCAGTTGCAGCAAGGGATGCCAGCATTTTAGAGATGCCAGTACCATGAGATGACCACCAAGAATAGCAGCAGCCGTGGAGTGGAGCCAGCTGGGGAACAGAAGACAAGTTGTGTGTACTGAAGAAGGCAGAGCTAGAGAAGTGAGCCAAGTCCTTTGGAGGAGTCCAGAGGATCGTGAGTGTTTCCCAGACATTGGACAGTTGGAATTTTGTTTTGCTTTGATTATGACTGTGCCCTGATTTTTCCCTCTTGAAGTAAGAACGTATTTTATTGGAGCCCACAGTTGAGAGACTTTGATTTTGAAGACCTTGGATTTTAAAAGATTGGTTACTAAAATTTTAATGTGTTTTAACTTGTAAAGACTATGGGACTTTGAAAGTTATTTATGTTTTTAATATGAGATCTTGGGGATGAATAAGAAAGGAAGGGTTGTGGCTTAATAGGGATGTGTTTGTGTGTCAAGTTGACAAGGGGTCAGTTGTACTGGCTGGTTTTGTGTATCAACTTGACACAAGTTAGAGTCATCAGAAAAGTAAGAAGCCTCAGTTGAGGGAATGCCTTAATGAGATCCAGCTGTAAGGCATTTGCTAAATTAGTGATGAATGAGGGAGGGCCCAGCCCATGGTGGGTGGTGCCATCCCTGGGCAGGTGGTTCTGGGTTCTATAAGACAGTGGACTGAGCAGTCCAGGGAAAGCAAGCCAATAAACAACTCCCCTCCATGGCCTCTGCACCAGTTCCTGCCTCCCAGATCCTGCCCTGTTTGAGTTCCTGTCCTGACTTCCTTCAGTGATGAACAACAATGATGAAGTATAAGCCTAATAAACCTTTTCCTTCCCAACTTGCTTTTTGGTCAAGGTATTTCATTATAGCAATAGAAACACTAAGCAAGACAGCATCTATATCAGGTTCAGGGTTTGGCTTTCTTTCTCTGAAGATTTTTTTATCCTTGGATTATGCTTGCTGGGGAGTTTCCTTACTGAATTCAATTTCTTTCACAGCACTCCTCAGTCCCTTTTGGGGAGAATTGCTTTCCCTTAAAGTTGTTACTACATTCCTCTTCTAAAGATTGATTGGAAGAGTTTTATTACTAATTTTATTCCAGAACATTCAAAACCAAAAACTCCAGGAGATATTATTCAAATATGCATGTGTGAACTGTACCACCATTCTCAGATTATACTGTTATTTTTGGTGGCAGACAGTTGCTAAGAAATTTGTTCTTAACCTAGGAGCTTTACCCATGGCAATGATACAGTCTCTGAATTTTTGTCTGGGAGGAGTCTGGTGATAGTTATTAATGTAGCTTTAGATGTGTTCTTGGGAAACCACCCTGTTGATTCTCTTAGTTTTGTTGTTTCTCATAAAGTCAGTTCAGAATCCTCTCCATTAAAGGTTTTATTTTGAGTTTCTTGGTTTTGGGATGTTGTTACACTGTAGAACAATTTTTGTACACTGTAAATATGTATTTCTCTCATTGGTTAATAGAAAGATGACTGGGTATAGCTGGGCAGGAAGAGATTGGGCAGGAGAGCCAGACTAGGAGGACTCTGGGAAGAAGGACAGTCTCAGGAGTCATAAGGAGACCTGGAGAGATGCAAGATGAACATGCTGTGCTAAAAGAAGGTACTGTTACATGGAAGAGAGTAGACAAGAAATACAAGTTAATTCAGCTGTAAGAGCTATTTAGTAACAAGAATAAGCTATCAACCAATCATTTATAATTCATAATAAGTCTCTATATGGTTAGAGTGTGGCTGGTGGAACCAATCAGGGCCCAACAAAAAACCCCATCTACAAATGGGGTTCCAATATGGGGCACCTACATCCACATAAGTCCCGAGAAAGCTTAAAAATGTTTTTAAACACACAAAATGGAGTCAAATGTGACTTCCTAGTCTCATGTCTCTCATGCCAGGCCACAGTACAAAGACACATCTCCCAGCAGCTGCCTGTAGGATGGGGCCAGCCACCAAATGCCATGTGCTAGTGCCATTCACTAAGCTGAGCAGTGCCAGTGGCTGACATAACAATTTAAGATTCATTTCATTCGATTAAAAAATAATACAGGTGCTTAGTAAAGAGAGATACAGATGGATAAAACCTCTAAATGTGTTACAGTATGTTTAAAAGTATACATAGGCTTGGGAGAGAAAAGAAAAGGATATATATAGTCATAGATTAAAAAATAGTTTAAAATTAATAAAGTCTTTAAAAAAGAAAATAAAAAAATTTAGTAAGCTACATAAAAATGGAAAATACACAGAGAGTTTGGATCCTGGATGTTATTGAGTTGTCTTTAAGTTTTTTGACTGCTGATGAAGGAGTGATATCTGCTAAGAGACATTGGATTATGAGAGCTGCTAGATTAATGAAGGAGTGATAGCTGCTAAGAGACATTGGATTATGAAAGCCGCTAGATTAAATCAACTCATATACTTTAAAAATATGTTGACTTCAAAATGGAAGTCAAAAGGTGCGTTGCTTTGGGGAAGAGATTATACTTTTATTTCCAAAGTAAATGAGAAGCTATGGATTCATTTCAGATTGATATGGATCAGGTTCAATTCAGGAAGGCTCCCTGAAAGTCCTGGCTACAAACATAAAGAAATAAACCTAGAAAAACTACAAAACATGTAATGTATATTTTACTTGCTCAAATATAAAACAAAAAATCATCTTTGGCTAACTCATGTACAAAACACAGTCTATACTTGTACTAATACAGATATGTATGTTACCTTTAAAGGTTTGTATATTTTTAGAACAAAGAGACCAAACACCAATGAAAACAGATGTCCCAGATGATTCAACATCTCAAAATGACTCAGTTACAGTATCCTCAGAATTCTACATCTCAAACAGCTTCAAGGCTGCTATCTGAGATGATCCAGCCTTACAAACTACTCCAGCCAAGTCCTAATAATTATCCTGATTTTCTCAAGGTTCTCCCAAAGATACCAGTGCCCACAGACAACAGGAAGTAGCCTAGAAAATGATACCCACATTCCCAAAATAAGGAGTATGGGTGGTTTTGATTATTCAATGGTTTATGAATATTTGTCATTATTTAGGGAGGGTTGGTTACAACTTGTTATTGGTCATTGTCAGAAAAAAAGCTAAACAAAAGAGTTATATTCAAGACCCCTTCCTAGTGGAAAAAAGGAAGATATGATATAGGGATGATAGGAAAAAAGGTAGATTATTGAATTAATTTTAATCCAAAAAGGAGCTATTACTCTTAAAATATTTTACATTGGTATGAACTTTGACTTATTGGTACAAATTTAAAGTTAACTTTGTTATACTGTATGTGTATGTTTCTGCTCTTGTTTGGGATATTGTGCTTATGCAGCTCATTTAGAAATATAATGTATAATTAAGAAATTCAGGTTAATAGTCATCTATAATCAAATTTGCAGTCATATTAGGTATGTTTTCAAGGTTAAACATATATTTAGATAGATAGATGGTCTTCAGACACTTCAAAGACCTACAGAATATGGCATTTAAGGTGTTAAACAACCTAAGGTTTTTTATGAAAATCTGCTCCTGATAGCACCAATTTGCTTCAAAAGAAGATGGTAGGCATCGAAAGAAATTCTGAATAGAGTTTGCTTTCTTTATGGCAAAAGCTAGCCATTTGGGCAAAGAAACTGCCCTTGCCTCAACTGTTGACAACATTCTGTTCAAACTGGACCAGCAGGACACACACACACACACACACACACACACACACACACACACACACACA